>JAAXZA010154453.1:0-17933 GCA_018492975.1 Dolichomitus sp. PSUC_FEM 10030005 | reverse complement strand
TGTAAAATAAAAAAAAAATTGTATATTTTTTGTATATGTTTTTTATCACCCTGATAGAGTAGATGGTTGTGTGTGGGGGGAGGGGGGGCGAAGCGTACAGGCAACCCTCAACCTATCCCCCCTCACATACATTAACCAATATTTGTTTGAGCATCTTGAGCTTCATGGAAAATGGTTTTTCTAGAAATGGATTTATTATTAAATTCAAGAGCAATATCTTTTCACTGTCAAGCGCTGACTGCGAAAAGTATATCAAAAAATCCCGAGCAGAGACACATTTGAAAAGATTCACAATAAAATACAACTACATAAAATAAAGTTGACAATAAACTACGAGGCCAACGAACACAATTTGACTACATAATTGTAACGGTCCGAGAATTTTGTCCAGAGCAGTGTAAATGTTTCGCGCAACGACGTGCAAGGAGGCAAAAAATTGCAGATCGTTGGCGAATACATAAAATGCACTGCATAATCGAACAAGCTCAATCAGTAATAACAAAAAACTCGAGGCATTTCCGAAGCCATCAATATAGATTCAGTAATCAGTGATTAATTTTTTTTTTACGATTGTGCCCCCCCCCGACGATGATAATGCCGGAGAGTAATGAAGAGGGGGAACTTGTAAAAAAGAAGTTGCGACGGGGAGGGAGACACACTTGTGCAATGGTGCCTTTCTGAGTTCAGACACAGAGTCGATTCAGTTTGTATCGAGGAGACAGTCATGTCAAGTGGCATGGGTACCGCATTATCGGACGCACGGCTAAATTTATGAATTTTACCATTGCATCACCAGAACATGTGAGTTAATCAATGTCTTCTCTAGTGTTTCTTTTTTTATTCGCAAATTTTGTTGTAATAAGTCGCTTTAATTGCCATAAACTTGGATTCTCCTGTCTAAATTCCGCCAGGATATCTTCGTCATACGCCAACTCCATTGCGATTTGCTCGATTTCATTTTTATCCATGCAATGAATACTAGCCGCCTCGGCACTATATTTATTCACAAGTTGTGCAATAGTATTTGGTGATATATTTCCATGCTCTTTAAACTCCATTACCAATCGAATCAACGTATTGTTTACGTTCATGATTTTATACAAAAATAAATCTCCAAGATTGTAAAATCGTATTGAATTATTTTTTTGTATAAATTTATTATTTCCTTACTATTAGAGTCACGATTGAGGGACACTGTTACTTGCCGATGGGATGAATAACGGGACACCTCCAATAACAACAAAATGTATCAAGAAAACAATCATAACGACAATTTTCGTCGTAACGCCGTATCGTTCATTTTGCATAAAAAAAAAGGCAACCAATAATGGAACACAGAGTCCCTTGAGAATAGTGTAATTTATATTATACACGGGCACATCATTTTTCGTCTCACTCTCGTTTTTTTGCGTAAAAAAATGACCTTGTGTCGATGTTTTATTATTTAATGGCGCACTGATGACCAATGATTCTGTGCTACCCGTGGTTGTCTCTTCTCGTCGAGCATCGCGCACCGATTGATAATATTGTCCTAATAATTGTAAACTTGCCACCGCGTTGGGTACTACAAAACCGAGTGCGTTGCTACTGCTCATTGTTGATTTGTTTTATTATTTTAATAAGCTGTATTTGCAACTAATACGTGTACGCCTCACAGTCACACACACACGCACACACACTTCGTCTCACAAAATAATCATGCGATACGAGTTACCAGTGATGTTACTTATTATCTTCACAACTATGATTGTATTGTGTCACGGTATTCTCAATAAAGGTACTGCGCGAGTTCGAGTACGCGATCCTAATTTGGACAATTACACTAGTGGATTCTATGAGTTCACGGCAACTAATAGCGACGATGTCGATAATAATCAATTAAATTGTTCAAAGAAATTTATTCCGTGTATCGAGAACGGCGATTGCGCTAGATTATGTGACGCTCGATACAATACCGTGGCTCAATGTCAAAATGGTATTTGTTATATAGAATCTTCAGCGGAATCATTGACACCCGATGTAGTTGGGAGTTGTGGAAATAATCCTCTTATTATTAGGGGTCGAAAAATACTTCCTCTTGGACTTTCGTCCGATATGTGTGTAAGTTTACGACCGGATTTGTGGCAAAGTAGTGGAGTACCCGCTAAACACGTTTGCGTTGGCGGAATACTCAATACTATATTGGTGGACAAAAAACCGATAACGTCGTGTCTTTGTTCTGCAAACAAGATGTTGGTATATTTCGCGGCCTGGCCCGATATTCCTCAGTGTATCGATCGACGCGCAAAACATGTATATCCAGAGGCTGTCGAGTAGTAGTAATAGTAGTGCAATGATGCTAATAAAAAAAATTGCTAACAGTAATTGTGTCATTTTAATTTTTTTTGCGTTTTGTTCGTTCTGTCGCAATTGTAGTATCGCGATTATCGTTGCGTGCTGATGGTGATAATGGTGGCGATAGTAGCGGTGTTATTAGCGCCGAGGAGTCGGCAGTTTCATTATCAGTAGTTATAAGTGTGTTATCAGTGGACAGTGATGCTATCGGTAAATTATTTTTTTCGATATTTGACGGATTATCTATTGTACTATGTTCTGTATTTTCTATTTTTTTTGTGTTGACTGTTAAATATCTATCAAATTCCGCGTCTCTAATTATTATATTAGATTGCGATAGGAATGCGCTTTCTTCTTTAACAATTTTGTCAACGACATTATTATCCGAGCGTAAATTAGCTTCACACATATCTCGAGCTATATCGTTAATGTACGTATCGCGATAAGGCTCTATAAGCTTTTTAATTGCAATTTCGTCTCCGCGAAAAAGTTTTATATTTCTTCCTTGATACGCATATGAGAAATAAAGTTTGTCATACATGTGTCTATTTGACTTTTTTGGATATAATTTACAAAGTTTTTTTGTATCAATCGGTATCTCATCACTCTCTTCCTCTTCGTCTTCCTCCTCGTCATCGTCCTCATAGTCATCGTAATAAGTTGTATTTGTCGTGGGCACAATTGCCGATTCATTATCGCTAATACGTTTATTTAGCCTTGTTGTGTATAAATAACCCGCACCCGGAGGCAGTACAAGCTCCTTAGATTTTTTATAAACAATGCTCATTAATTCAAGAAAATTGTCATTAATAAATTTAATTACATTGTCATTATCATCACCAAGTAAAGCGCCACGATGAAAATCGTTTAATATATATGTAATAATGGCAAGTGCCGTGTCTGAAATTGGTATCTCAAACATTTTTTATTTTAAATCTTACACTATTGTATTTTAATATTCTATATAATCTCTTATAATAAACTGTATTTTTTTTGTTTCTAGATTCACAATCTGGTGCAAAAATGGTAACGGGACAATTTCCAGTAACAACATCCAATGACCCATTGGATGTTGACAATGGGTCACAGCAAGATGAGTGTATGGATGTCGATGCAGATGTCACAATGCATGATGCTAATAATCATCATTGTCGTACAACCGTCGCCGCTACCATCGTTGATAACAGAATTTGTGAGAAATTCGACAAATTGGGGAAAGAAAACATGACGACAACATCGTCGTCTCAAATGTCATTAATGGGTAACATTGCTGTGCAGCCTATTGTATCATCAGCGGAGAAGATGACGGAACCACCACAACACAACAATGAAATATCGTGTAAACCACAATTGTTTTCGCATCAACAAAAATCCACAACAACATCTCCGAAAACAATAACTCCAAATGCGCTTACTGTTTTACGCGGATTGCACGAAAACAATGCAGACGTAATTCTTGTGTGGTGTTTAAAAATTTACCCGGGTGAGCGTTCTTTAAAAATGGACTATATCAATGTGGCTACATCTGTTCCATCTACAATTGATCTGAAATACGAATTTAGCGTATTTCTCGTAGTGGCTCCATCGAGTAAAAACAATCTTTTCATGCTATTGGACCACGCGTACGGTCACTTGATATCGATGATTTACGACAGTGACTTGAAATTTGGTCTTAATCCACATACTCTAGTTGACACGCTTTTACAGACAAGTGGAGCAGAACGTTTTGTCGAATACGATTTAATCAGAATTACAACCACTTCATATGCAAATATGCTACTTTTGCACGATCAACTAAAGAAGAATAACCGACACAAGAATTTTTATTATATAATTGAGGCGACTAACTGCAACACCATGCTCGCATTTGGTATAATGATCGAGACAGTCACATATAGACGTCAACACACAGCAGTAATGGTGGGTATGTGTGATAAATTGGTATTTTTAAAAGCTATCGAGACAAAGACCAGTAGCGGTGCAGCAATGGGAATGGCGATACGAAAATCAGACACCTTCAATCCGCAAAGGTATTTTGCGCCTTGTGGTCTTTATACGCTTCAGCCACGAACAAAAGAAATTGCATTGGTTTCCACCGAAACCGCGAGTCTATTCAACCTTTTGCCCATCGTTAGTTTTGATATTGAAACGGTCACCGATACCATGGTGGATATTCCATTTGGCGGAACGGATAGCGACCAAATGTCGTCGTTTTGTTTATTCGCTCGGTACATGGATGCCGCAATGATACTAATTGGCTACACACGAGTATTTAGTAAAATTGCTGAAAATGCCAATGGACATGGTAATTCAAATTTTTGGAATGATTTCGATCGTCAATTGGAGACAAAATATCATTCGATGTACGAGAAGAAAATGATACACGACCGTGAGAGTGGTGGACCACCGTGCACTATAGTAACCGTGCGTGTTAAATCTGTAGAGAGCGAAGTTAAATTATTGCAACTCTTTGAGGCATGGTACTGTCGCGGCACTATGTTTCAGAGTCTTGTGCCTGAGCCAGCGTCTAATAATCAGCCACATATTTTCACTGGCCATAATATCATCAAGTATGATATGCCGTTTATTCTGAGAAGATTCAAGTGGCATCAGATGCACGACACTGTAACGCGGTACATGCGAGAAGATCGATTAATAGTGGATATGCCGATAATCAAGTTTCATCCAAAAGCTATAATAGTCGATACTTTGCAAATCTTTAAAAATCATCAACTCGTGTCGGCGGGTGCATTAAAATTGCAACAATTGAGCAACACTTTTATTCGCAAAACAGCGACAAAACTTGATGTGAATTCTGTGCTGATCAGAGTGCTTTATTTACTCGATACATACTATAAAAAACGATCGTCCGCTTTAACAGATGCTCCGGCAACGAATGCCGCTATCAAGGCACCAAAATCAGTATCCAAAGCCTTTCGTGAATTTGCCAGAACAGTTTTGAGCATCGATTCTGATATTAATCCGAGATTACTTCGTTTTTCATTAGAAAATGCACTCTCGACAGATTTCATAGGTTGCGAATATCGAAACATCTTGTCACAAAATAATCCCGAACTTACACACATTTCAACCTATTCCATCGACACAATTCTTCGCTATAATATTGTCGATTGTGAGTGTGTTATCGAGTTACTCTACAAATTTGATTATACCAATTTGTTTACGCAAATCATAAAATTATATCCGAGCACAATTGAGATGGCTCTGCACGGCAACGTTACCGCACGTATGGATGCATTGTTTAGTTATTATTCAATAAAATATAAACAATTGATACCATCGATCGCGAAACATTTATCGGTATTCAAAGATCGACCCGTGTACACGCATAATCCCGATCCAGCAAAACTATTGTTATCTGAGCGTTGTCCAGATGCCTCGGAGAATGAAGTAGCTGTGGAAATCATTGAAGCACTCAGTTATATACACTCTTGCACACACGAGATTTTTCCAGTCATATCACGTGTACAACATCGGTATACGAAAAAAAAATTTTCCGGAGCAGCGGTATTTTCAAAATCTGGATATTACGAAAATACCATTCAATTTGACGTTGTGTCAATGTATCCATCGATAATCATTGCAAAAGAATTGAGTCTGGACTCTACAGACACAATTTCCGTAAAAACTTTACTGACAATGATTAACGATAATCAAACATTATCCCAAGTATTTGACGATTTTGTTGCGCATGGAGTTGTAAAAATTTTCATCGCCGAGGATGAAAAAAATGGCGTGGGTATAGCAAAGGATACAACAATACTATCGTATCTATATGATTTTTCGTGTCCACCCCCTCATCTTGCTACTACTACTACTGTTGCTGCTGTTGGGTCGTCGTTGTTGTTGGAAAATCAACCAAATATAATAGGAAGAATGGTATTTTCATGTCGGCATTTAAAAAACTTGCCCGAAGACACACCACTGTTGTTATGCACCGGAGAGAGTAAAAATTTTTTGCATTCTTTTATAAAAGACCAATTGCTGGAGCGTAAACGCATGCAGCAATTGGCGGCTGAGGAAACTGATGATTTGATGCGCAGGGTATATGATTCTCGACAGAAAGCCATCAAGATTGCTGTCAACAGTATGTATGGCATTTTTGGCAATGAATATCCACCGTTAGCTGCGACGACAACATTGTACGGTCGAAAAATTTTAATATACGCGGCAAAAGTGTTGATAATAATCACTTTTGAAATGTGCATTCGACTAGATCAAGCTGAGCGCGGCGATGATGATAATTTTCTGAATATTTATAAATATAATTATAAATCTAGCATCGACGCAATATGTAATGTTTTTGGCACGTCATCCGACGACGAAGACAGTAATAGTGGTGGTGGCGTGGACGATGACGACGACACTATGTCTATTGATACATTATCCACAGACATAGTGTCTCGAATCCCCCCTGTAACGCGTACTCGAATGTTGCGCTTATACAACAATTCGACAAATGACGTTGTACAAGCGTTAATACGAGCATTTTATCGACGAGCACTATTAGACGGCAGCGACGATATCAATGTATTGAACAACACGTTATATGAATTGCATAATTTAGAAAGTGCATGGGGAATTAGTATCAATAGTCTTTGGACCGCAGTTGTTCCTAAGATTGTTCGTGAACTTATTTACGACGGGGATACGGATGGGTTTCAGTATCAAAACATTTTCAACTTTGAACCAAAGTATTTAAATCAGCGCATAAATGAAGAGGTAGCAAAGGCCTTGGGTGTCTCGCGAATTGTATTTGAGCCGAAAGTTATATTAGCGACTATGTGTATGACGAAAAAGAAATACACGATAATAAAGAGCGACACCGCACCAAGAATTGAATATCAACAACAGCAAAACCGCATCAGTTTATCACAAATTACAATTTCCCACAACGGATATGAACGAAACGCGCTTCCATGCTTAAAGTATCTTTGTACGTATATGGCCGCGCTTTGTTATTATATGCGACAACAACCCAACGTATCGAGGCGTCCGCTATTCCGTGACATTATTTTTTCATTTTTTCACTACTTGGATACAGCTGTGGCTCCGGGGGAACTCTATATCAATATACCGCTTACGCGACAAAAAAACGACAGTGCACGTAAGCAATTTATCGAACAATACTCTTCGTGGCTATACGTAGGATCATTGTCCGCGGTATTTGTATATTCGCCAAGTGATCCAATGCGCGAGAATTTAGTTTTGCTCGAGAGGTATATGAATGCGCATGCTAAACATCAATTACATTATTCGTATTTTTTTCGAGGATTTGGAAAAATTTGGCTGAACCAATATTTGTTGGTAAACAAAGCGGCGCGTGACACGGAATCATTAAAAAATGTAAAAATTGTAAATCTCATACATGATTATTTTCAACAATGGATTTCTAAAACCAAACCATGCCCTATGAAAACTGACGTCATTGATGGAATTGTCACTGTATAATATTGGATTGTAAATATATATATATATGTATATCTACATAATATTTGTAAATTTATTTGTCATTCCGAGAAACGCTAAATTTTATACTGTGCGCTTACCTACTCTATTACATCAGGATTTCCTACTAATACTGTAGCAGCAGCAACAACAAAAACCACCACCACGCCTATTACACTTACTCCTATCAGTTTTTTTATCACCATTGTTGGTTTAGTAATAAAAAGCGTCCGACTAGCTTCAGGAGTGGCAGTACGGTGAAGCACTTACGCCGCGACGCATACGAATCAGCGACAATGGTGAAACAACGCAAAGACTTACGCTGCGATCATGCAGTCGTCACTATTGCTATACTGTTGTCGCTGATGACTGTGTTAATTTGTGCATATAACATCTTCTTATTAATAACTCATCAGACAGACTACGTGACGGTACTTGTGAATAAAACCGTAGATCAACGTTTATCATCATTAAAGCGACTAGAGGCTGTGACAAATAGTAATAGATTAAAAGTAAACAAAGTTCAGTACAATAATAATAGTGGTGGTGGTGGTGGTGGTGCCGATAATGTTGTTGACGACTTTGATAATGATTACGACATATATCGGGATTATGATGGAAAATATGATAAACAAACTAGTGGTTCCGGTGATGGTAATCGTGATAATGACGATTATCATTATATTCACGATGATAATGATCGTTACTCTGATGATAGGAATAGCTATGATAATGACAGAAATAATGGCAATAACGATGTTACTCGTACCTATACAAAAAACTACATGCTACTGCGAAAACGGAGATTCATACGAGGTAACTTGATTTTTTTTTCTTGTTAAAAAATTAATTATTTTTTTTCATATTAATGCATATTTACAGATTTATCCAATACATCGGACATAGATTCAACGACGATACCAGATGCGGATCCACTAGATCCCGCTTCAAAGGCACCTGCACCAGATGATACAAAGACGACACCTACTGATGTAAAAGCCACCACACCTACTGATGTAAAAGCCACCACATCTACTGATGTAAAAGTCACCACACCTGCTGATACAAAGCAATCGGTTAATTCGCATTCAGATATCATAACTTCTACAGAAAATAACGTCGTGTCGATGACCAATGATACAATTGTTATGGATACCCATGTCAATATCGACGAAAATACAATTTACCCGCCGATGGTTAATCGGAATGCCAATGTTTCGACCGACACCCAGAATAACCCAGTAAGCGATAATATTATTACCAACACCGAGTATAATCCAATATCACCTACTTCAGAGTTACCTACTGTAACTGACAAAGTTGCTATTGACAATAGAAACTCGTCGCAGAAGTCAAGAGTACAATCTAAAGAATTTACTGAATATCAAAAAATGTATCAACAGTGTATAGAAGCTCGTATTTTGATAGGAGACGCCTGTTGTGCATGTACACACGACAACACATACGATTATACTATAGAAGATAAAATTGTATCTCGAATATATTAAAAAAAAAAATAAAAAAAAATTCAGGCCAATAAATTTTTTTATTTAAATAATTAGAGGATAGCTTGTAGTGCCATAGGTGAATAAGTAGTGGTTGCCTGTAAAGTAGCTTGTTCACAGGATGTACCAAGTTGTAGAGCCGCTTTGCTACACGGAAACAAAAGATCATTCCAAAATTCGCTTGGTGTGCCTATAGATATACAGGGTTTTTTTATTGTCAATCCAACTGCATTTTTTTGCCACCGCGTATAACAAGTTGTACATGGATTTATTTTTTTATCAAACAAATGCTTAATATCATCTCGTTCTTGATTACATATACATTCACCAGTATTCCAATCAGCAACGATACTCGGATCTGCACGATATATTAACGATGCGCAATAATTTGGTATTCCTTTAAATCTATCAAAATCGGGTGGAATCAGTTTGTCATTGCTTTGACTATCTACATTAGTTGCGCATTCGAATCGATATTTTTTAAAATCCTCACCAGGCATATATTCATCAATGTCCGTTATTTCGACATCTATCGGAAAATAATTTGTATAAACAGTGTCGAACAAATTGTCGCGAAGCTCTCCGCCACAACCGATAATTTTATTACCAGTCGAGCCACCAAACATACGAGGAAATTTAGACAAGCAATAAAAACCATTCGACAGTTGAACGACGTCGCTTATCCGTCTGTTGCATGCATTGACTGATTTAAGTACGCAATATGCACCAAATAAGAGTTCGCCATTAAATTCCAGCGGATCGTCGGAATTTGAATACATATATTCATAAACATAATCGGTAGATTCGCGACATATCCTAGAACAATCTTCGTATATATTCGCATCACCCAAATAATATATATCGTCACAATTGACATAATTATCGCGGCGATTCAATTGTAAAGATTTCATTGGTACGCCTATTCGATGCCGACTGTACGGCACTAGTGTTCGAATATTTGGATTTTTTATATGTAGCTCCGTTGTATTTTGATTTAAAAATTCCAAATTACCCACATCTGCCGAATTATTTATAAGATAATCAAGTTGTCGATGCACAAGTGATCTCGCCGACTTGTCCTTTGTTGCAACTAATAATGGTGGCGCGTTATTAGCATACCAAAGTGGAGCCAATAAGAACAATACGAATATTGCATAAAATGCGTGTGTAAAAAAGATTCTACGTAAAAACATAATTTTCAATTAAATCGTTCACGATGAATAGTGAAGATTATTCGGATGACGACGAAAACGCTTCCGCGATAGACCATCGAGAAGAACACGGAGAAGAGGAAACTGAAGATTTATCGGACAATGTACTCGCACCTGATTCTCGTTTTCCACCATCTGTTGATCAACAATTTGAATACTTATATCGTGTTTCGGGTCTTAATCTTCGTTATCGTGATCGACACGACTTGACACGTATCGCCACATGGAAATTAATTAGACAGGAAGATTATATGGAAATTGAGCAAGATAATAATGAAACTTCACCACAATTATTACTAGTCATTGATATCGACGTACTACCCGTTGATTTTCTTACAAATATTACAAAAACAGCAGTGGCAATAGCAAATTTTACATTCACAGAAATTGCTCGGACTACAGGATGTAATTTGAGTTTATTAACACAAATGACTTCATTGGAAATTTCCACTGGACAATTTATTATTTCGACAAAACCACAATGCAATGATGCTTATACGCGTATAAATATAAACGTTTTATTTTCAATGCTAATTTTTATGCCCGTGTATCTGGAGAAAAAACTAGTGTCCAGTGCGTTAAATTTAACAGCTGACGCCACTACTACTACTACTGCTGCTGCTGTCGGTAATACAATACCACCGGTGATGCAAACACAACCGGATTTAATTACACCACCACCAACAACTGTACCAATGCACCAGATAAATGACAATCCTCATAATCAACAACAACATCAAAATTTAAACAACCCACCAATGAATCCCGACTCACCCGTCGTTATACAACGCTCTGTAGAATCACCACTTTCAGAAAGTTGGCAGGGATCGCATTCGCGATTGCCATCGTACGTTGATTCAGCAGCAGAACAAGAAGAAAATTTAAGCGTATCGTCAGAGGGCAAAAGTACACAATCAAGGTATTCTCGTAGAACAATTAGTAGCGACCGATCTAACGAAACTCAGTCATCCAAAGAATCGGGGAGTGACGCAACGATGATTAGTAGTATAAACGCAAATAATGTCAAGCAAAGGCGCAAAAAACGTTGGACCACCATTCATAAAATGTCTGACGCAAGAAAGCAACAAATACCAGTAGAACAACATGTAACCTTGGCCGAGGAAATGGAAACGAATCCAGTATATGTTGCAAACTCGGAACCTATTGTGGCCGAGGACATGGAGACAAATCCAGTACATGTTGCAGAGTCCCCGAGGTCGACAATACCCATAGCAATGTCAACAGATGGTTCGGAGGCTGCTGTTGGTGGTGGTACAAATAGAAACAGTGGAGCTTTAGAGGCAACAAACATTACTGATGAAATTCAAATAGAAGCGCCTATGTCCGTGGAGACATCGGATGCACCTGTGTACGTGGGTGTTGCAATGCAGCCCACTGAAATTTCAAATACGCCAAGCATTGTGCTACGTCCTAATAGATTGGCGATTGATGAAATTGCCCAAGAAATGACACCTAATTTGCTTACCGCCGGAGAAGTGGCATCTACTAGTAACACAAACTTCAATGAATCATTGGATATAAATAAATACCAAAAAGCACTAAACCAGGAAGTAGAGAACGCGCGATTGCTATATTTACAAAAAGAAAAAGAAATATTGGGCCTTCAAAAATGGCATAAAGAAAATAAAAGATTACGTATTCAAGAGGAGAATGAAAAGAGAGAAAGGTTACGTATTCAAAGGGAGACTGAAGAGAGAGAACGGTTACAAATCGAGAAAGAGAATGAAGAGAGAGAAAGGTTGCGTATTCAAAGGGAGACTGAAGAGAGAGAACGGTTACGTATTCAAAGGGAGACTGAAGAGAGAGAACGGTTACAAATCGAGAAAGAGAATGAAGAGAGAGAAAGGTTACGTATTCAAAGGGAGACTGAAGAGAGAGAACGGTTACGAATTCAAAGGGAGACTGAAGAGAGAGAACGGTTACGAATCGAGAAAGAGAATGAAGAGAGAGAAAAGTTACGTATTCAAAGGGAGACTGAAGAGAGAGAACGGTTACGAATCGAGAAAGAGAATGAAGAGAGAGAACGGTTAGAAAAATCAAAAAAAAATAGTACACAAGAAGAAAAAAATCCAAAAAAGCATAGAGCATCGACGTCGAGTATTTCGACAAGAGTCACCAGTGAATCAAAAACCGGGACCAAACCCAAAACAAGAGACAGTACTACATTTCGCAATCGGAGTGAAATAAGAGATGAAAATAAAAAAAGTGACGATGGTAAATATCGCGATCGGAGTGAAATAAGAGATGTATCGAAAACAGGAGCCAAATCAAAAACAAGAGACACCACTAAATTTCTGGATCGAGGCGAAATAAAAGGTTCAAAAACAGGGGGCATATCAAAAATAGTAGATGGTAAAATAAAAAAGCGTAGTAAATTAAATGAAACAAAAACAATGGCGGCGGTGCATGATTTGCAAGATTCGTCGACATCTGGTGTTTCAAACTATAGTGTAACAAACAAAAGTAACATTGAGGCTAAAACTAAAAAAAATATTACGAAAAAAAAATCTAGACAATCGAAGGATTTAGAAAAAATGAAGTTGCCAGAAGAAACTCACGCCACACCACTACCTCCTCGTAAACAAAAAAGAAAAAAAAATGATATTGAGGAATTGAATACTTCACAAATAAATATAAAAACCAAAAAAAGCAAACCAATTGCCGCTCACGAAATTGAAAGTATTGAAATGACAAATGATTCGGAATCTACAGCAGTAACGAGTGAATCCGCAACAATGGTAAATAAAGATGCTCCTTCCAATGAATCTGAAAGTATCGAAATGGCGAGTGACTCAGAATCGACAACGGCGAGTGAAGCATCAACACTTACTATGCTAAATAAAATTGACGATACTTTGCATTATTTTTAAATACTAAATAAAAAAAACAAAAAAATGCACTCGTGATTGTTTATTAATACAAAAATACCAATAAGTTACATTTCTATTAATGTGAATATCGCCAACGTTTTTTCGGTGGCAATTCTTTTTTTATATTTTTAATAACATCACAAGATGCACTGTCACTGATGCGTGATGTACCACTCTTTTGTCTTTTTCGACGTTTTTTTATGGCACCAAGTGAAATTCGTATAGGTGGTACAGTTTTCGAAACATTTTTTTCGCTAGCACGACAAGAATTTTCACGTGTTTTTGTAAACGATAAGATATTTTCCGTAACTGGTAAATTAACGATGATTGGTGATGCTGTTGTCGTTACCACCGCTGCAGACGATGACGTTGATGGATGAATTGCTACAGCGGCTGAAGAGAAGCGCGACGATGATTGCGTTTGGTAAGACGCAACTTTAGGCTTAAAAAAACCCGACAATGCTGCATCATTTGTAATCGTGGTTGTTAAATTACCTGCGACTGTTGCAGCGACGGGTAGATCCTTTGTAGAAATTCGACAATCAATTTTATCGATCAATTCGAGATATTTATTTTCTCGACGCACTGGTGATATTGAAAATGGTTGACAAAACGTTGTCGACGGCGATGATCTCGTAATAGTAGGATACGATGTCGGAGATGATATACTAAGTGTCGGAATAATAGTCGATGACGGTAAGGCAGTGTGCGGCAAAATGAACATGGGTCTCGCTGATTGTGTACCACCGCCACTGTGGTTATGGTATGATGCTGCACGATCCCATGCTGAATTACCAATAACAGGTCTGCTCCCACAATGTGAAGTTAATGGAATTGGTGTTGTCCCCCCCGTTGCTGGTATCGTCGTTGAGGGCCGTAGGATTGTTGTTGACCGTGAAAATTCGGAAATCACATTACTAGATGGTTCAATGGTGGTGGCGGCGCGTTCTAAATGATTAACAAATCGTGCCGCATTTAACAATAAATCCAATTTATTTGAAATCTGTAATAAAGAATCCATAGCACAGTTCACACAAATCGAATATGAATGAAGAATGCAAGCAATATATATACCAACCGCCAAGAGCCAGCCTGTATCCGATTGGGATCCGGACATTGTTATATATTATTTTTTTTTATTTTTATTTATTCAACCGTGGCGTACACGGTTACTCTGAGCATGTAATACTCGGTGCCCGAGCTTCTTATGCGTACTGTTTTTTCCCACCAAACTATTTTTTACCGCCGCTTTTCCAACGGACAAAGAAATCTCAGAGTTTAACGATAGGCCATTCGACATATTGACTATCGTGGCGATGACACATGGTAATAAAAAAAAATTTACGTGTTCGAGTAAAGTGTTACTACTCAGCGACACAAAAATACTCAACCACAGTTTTTCCTGTACAATATACCCGCTGCCACATACTATTGTAATATGTATTAGTTGGCGGATGCGTTTCGTGTTATCCGCTCAGTAATAATCGTAAAAAATATCTCTATCGCGCTAGTACATGAACCGCAGACTATAAAAGAGGACTTGCCTACTAAGAGCTTGGAGACGCAAATTACAACATAAACCAGGAAATGACACCTGCACATGCAGTAGCGCAGCAACGTATTGTTATTCGCTTGGTAATAATCGTAAAAATTAATGGTGTCGCACCCGCACGATCTCCATCTAGAACATCTGCACGCTGGTATTCCTAATGTGCATGAGAAAATATTTTTTTTTTTTACATCTGACTAAGCCCGATGACAGCATTAAATCCGTATATTCGAGAATAGCCTCGCCTGCAATGGGCCGGACGCAGTTTGAATATTTGTGGCAAGATGCATGCACGATAATTAAATTTACACTGTGTCTTCAGGAAAATCGAAACTATCGTTCACATTTGTAGCATTGTCAGTGTGTGTAGCTGCATTGGACATGAAGTCCCCAGCTACAGGTCCACCTAGACTATTGAGTATCTTGTCAAATACTTGACCGTCAAATTGAGTCACGTCTTGCATAAAAATTTTGTGTTGCCGCATTAAATCAAGGATTTGAAAAATGAAGTGCATATTAAAGACACGTGTTGTTGCAATCATATCAAAGGATTCCATGAGAAACTTTTCAACATTATCGATGCTAGCTATGCGATCGAAAATCGTTCGTAATTTTATGCGTTTTGATAAAAAGTTGTACATTCCGGAAAAATGAATCGCCTGAGCGTCGCGTGTATTAACAAGTGTCGCAAATGCATATGGAAATAATATAGCCGCATTACCGGCACCAAGATTTTCAAATTTTTGATACAGTGTTGCTATGTCGTCCATTTGATGCATATGCAAAATTCCTCGCGCTGCTTTAATGTTATTTTCACGATCGGGAGAAGAAAATTTTTTTATAATTTTAGCTTCATTGAAATTGTCAAATCGAGCAATTGGCAAAATGTTCATAATACTATCGGCATCTAGACGCATCATTTCTTGCACAAAAATATTGTATATTTCAGATTGCGTGCCCCGTACACGTATACTATCATTCATAATAAAAGAATTATCATTTTGTTGTCGTTTCGCCGTTGTAGCAACGGTGGAACCCTTTTTCTTTCTACGTAATGTAGCCAAACGCGAAGATATAGTTGCCATGTAATTCAACAAAAAACCGTCACAATTTTTATTCATATTTTCATAATCCACAAGAGAAATTTCATTGTTGTTGAAAGTTAGTCTTTCGTTGCTATTATTACTACTACTACTACTACTACCACCACCACTACTACTATTAACATTGGAATCATGATGTGTCGATTTAGATGTTTTTACTTTCTTTGATGGTCCATTGACCAACGAAGCAGGATTTATAAAAAAGGCACGAATATTCACAAACAATATATTACAAAATACATCTAACGACGTGAGTTTTGTATCGAGTCCTAATGGCGACTTGATCGTATATTCATTCGCAGTGACAATAATCGGTAAAAATACAAACAACAACAATATTGTCACGAAACCGACATATGGCTTTCGCATAGCCATTACAAAGCTCACCAATGTTTGCAATAAATCTCTATAGAGAACGATGACATTTTCGTCTATTGTATTATCATCTTTTTGTGACAATTGCCTAATTTTCTCTAATTTTGCACATAGTTTTATGTAACGTTTACGAATCGAATGTGGCTGATAATCTGACCATTGGAGTGCCATAATACGTAATATTTTTTTTGCAAAACGAACATAATACTCGACATTTGCAGAGAGACAATCAAACATACTGCCGCTATTTTGTAGAAGCATATTTAATTTCGTCTGTGGGGAATCTTTTGTCTTCTTTGACATTGAGCCTGGAATATTCAACACTGAAAACAATGGCCTAGGAACAGATTTGTCCGATGTAGCTGTTGATTCATTTTTATCATTGTGGCTTGACGATGATGCGTTGTTGTCTTGGTCGTCCGAAGAAATAACACGTTCATTGTTTACAACGATACTTTTGGTACGTGATAATAATGTGGCAAATGCAACTTTATACGTTGCATTGTTAATGCGTAATTTCTCAGGAATTATACTGTCAGGTAACAGAGGCGATATAATATATAAAATCATTTGTAATATTTTTTCGAGATCTTCAACGGATGTATATTTCAATTGCAGCGCAACACCAGGTAATACGCGTCGACTATCAGAGATATCGAAAAAATGATAAATATCACTTAGTGACAATTTTAACGGTTTTGTCGTCACCACTACCATTGTCGCACATGTATTTTTTTACCAAGAATAAATATAAACCTTATATTATATTTGCCAAAAAAGTTGAAAATATTTTTTAAATAAATTTACGACAACATATTAAGAGACAAAATAAAAATGTTTCGAAAAAAAATCATCGATCGCCGAGAGACGAAATAAAAATATTTCAGAGTTTCGGAAAAAATATCGGTAAGATGCCGCAATTGTCATTATACAAATAGAAAATTTTATTCAATGATAATACCATATTCAATGGATTAAAAAGATACAACTTTAAAGATGCAGCAGTTTGCTGGCCATTATTTAAGACGAAGAAACAACCGACACGTAAATCTAATTGTCAAGACGAACTAGCGAAAGTTGAGAGCGGACGTGTTCATTCTCGATTCATTGCAACGAGTAAGGGTACGCCTCCTGGGAACTGAAAAAATGGAATTCAACTGTCAACTCGAGGCTCGAGCAACTCAAGTCCAAAGTGAAAAAAAGTTAAATTCTGTCTCTACCTCTCCCCCCACCCCACCACCATTCCGTACTCTGGTGTTACATTGAGACACTGTTGCGTATCCTTAAAAATTACAGAAAGAAGTACGCGCTATAGACTCCCTCGATTCGTTGCAACGCTTAAGGGTACGCCTCCTGGGAACTGAAAAAATGGAATTCAACTGTCAACTCGAGCCTCGAGCAACTCAAGTGCAAAGTGAAAAAGTTAAACTCTGTCTTCCCCCACTCCATTGTCTTCCCCCACTCTATACTCTACCCCCACTCCTTCTTTTTTTTTA
>JAAXZA010132348.1:0-18438 GCA_018492975.1 Dolichomitus sp. PSUC_FEM 10030005 | reverse complement strand
AATAAATAATTATATAGATATATGTGTGATGTATGTTTCAGAAATGGTCGAAACGATAATAACCGCAAAATGGCAACTAGCTTGTGAAAACGAAGTGAGCGTCAAAATACCGATCACACGAGAGGAGTATATGTCTATGCGACAACTAGATCTGCGAACTATTGGCACGTACATAAACAATGATACGTTAGATATTCGACTCTGTTATTCGGAAATCACAAAAATTGTATATGATGTCAGTGAAAAGGATATTGAATCCTTTTGCGTTAAATATGGAATAGTAGATGCTATTGCCACGATGACCGATCAGCCAATTATTTGGTCAAAGTGTTACGTTAGAGATATTGTTAATTTTATAACATCGACAACAGAGATTAAAATTGTCATTTCACATAGAAACAATATGCGCTATCGCTTGATTCCGCCATCCAAAGTAATGTCTACAGCGACGATAGCCAATGGTGTTAATTCTCCTCAATTTATTAAACAATGCCCTTTGGATGTGTTGTCTATGCGCGAAGCGGTGCATTACGAATGTACATTGGTTAATACTAGACTCGTGCGAGAATTAATTGGCAATGCACCAATTAAGTTTCGTGTATTTAGACACACGTTGCATTACACCAATAATGCTATGCGATTTGCCGTTGAAGAGAAACGCTTGAAGCACACGACGATGTACGCATTTCATGTAGAGCAAGAAGCACAACATCATCCAAACAGTGATCTATTTGCATATACACTTTATCGATCGACCCTATATACCAGTCACGTCTTAGGATTTTTGTACTTTCGACGCAACTACGATTATATCGAATTAACCGAAATTTTTTCGATTCTCGAGCAGCTTAGTCTTCGGCGCCCCTATCAAGAGAGTCGTACTTCCGTGATTAGCGATCGAGTTGTTGTCACCAAAGGCGTCAAATTTACTTCGTGGAAATTAGACGGTACGCGGGGTATAGTTATTATAACTCCAACTACCTTTGTCATTGTCGCCCCAAACAGCGGTACCTTTAACGTTATCAAACACGATCTGGTCTTGGGTTTTTATTACATCGGATATGTGGAGATTTTGTCCAATGGTGTTTTCGTGTTAATTGACGTTATCTACTGTCTTGTGTTGGACGATGAGCAAGAATATCGATATGAAAAACTATCTATTCACGAGTCGATAAATTTCATGGAAAATCTGACGCGTCTTGCCGAAACACCGCAACAGTGCGGTGCTTGTAATCAATTGGCCTCGCCTCTAGACATACTTGCGATCGCGGATAATAACATGTTTTTTGTAAATCGATATTTTAAATGTCGATCAGGACAATCCGGGGCAAAGTCTTTTGTAATACCGGCAATCTGTTCGTGTTTTCGCACAGACGGTATACTCATGTACAAGGCAAAACAAATTATAAAACACAAGAGCGTTAATTCCATCGATTTGCGTTTTAATCTAGCTGAATGGCTAGTGCACATATATACTATGGCGAAACTACCGAAGAAACGCTATCGCGCGATAGCTGCAGGTATTCAACCCATTACGCTTGACATGGTGCGTCCGTGGCTCGATAATTTAACCATAGCGCCATCGTTTCTCACTTATTACGACCCATCAAAACGTAATGGCAACGATAATAAACTCGGTAATCTTGATTTGTCACAAAACGTGTATGTAAATTTTACCGAGTGTCTTGGTTCACATTACAGTGTTAACTGGACACCGCGAATCAGCGATTTTATTATTAATCCTGAATACCAGTACCAGTATATACGATTAATTGAAGATAATAAAGATGCGACTGTGAACACGATGCTACCCTTTAGACCAATTGAATGTCTATTACGGACGTCAATTACCATTGAATTTTCCGTCGATCGACGGAATAAAATGTTACATTTTTTGCGAATTAGACACAAACCGAATTGTAATACCGTTGAATATATTCGTAAAATTGTCTAAAAAAAAATACAATAAAATATAAGTCTATGAAACAAAATTCTCTACAATTATTTGTTCTTAATAGCCTAAAAAATGTCGATTCGTCATAGAACAAATCCTAAGTATCAACAACGGGTACATTGCAAAGGCGAAAATGGTGATAGTAGAATTGGCAGTAATACTTCGAATACGAGCACCACACATCGTGATACTCGAAAGGCCATAAGTACTATTCTTAGGGTATCCGGTGGATCAGATTTGCCGGGTGCCAAAGAGGAAAAAAAAAGTCGCGATGCTGATGCCGTTAGACAATATATGTCGTTGAAACTAAAAGCCGAAGAAGAAACTATATTAACATCGCCCTTTGTCCCCTATAGCGTTAAAGTATACTATGTAAATCATAAATCAATGACATCGCACAAGATTTTGACACATTGTGTCGAGGCAACTGTTGAATCAAATATAATGATGAGTATTGTCGCGTATATATTTGAATTAATAGCCGGTAGATTAAACGAGTACCATCCACAAGTTAGTGCTATTATCAATCGAGCAGCAAACTTTTTAAAGACATACTCTGGAACACCAAGGTACTTTCAATATGTATTAAAAAATTCACAAGATCCAACTACCGGTGGCGTACGTCACAATTTCATTGACGATTGCCCACTTTTAGTGGCAATGGTATATGATTTTTGTACCGATTATTGTGACGCCTTTAGTTCATTTTTCCTTCCAAACAACATCACCGATATGGATAACGATATAAAACGACTCATTGAAATAAATGCATCTATGCCTTGTATACTTGGTGATGAACTATTAACGACATCGACACCACCCTCATCATCATCATCATCATTATTATTGCCATCAAATCACAGCAACGATGAATTACGACCAAAAACTAGTCGACAAGACGATATTAGCAGTAATAATAGCGATAGTGACGAAGATACTGACACTGATAGCTATGGAGACAATAATAGTATTGACAATTCTAGCTCTTCCGAAGCGTCTAGTAGTGAATTTGAACATGAGGATAATAGTCATTGTAGCGGTGATAATACAAAAAAACAACATGGAGACGATAATAATATTGAAAATTTAGAGAGTAGTGATGATGGCTCCGAAAATCAATTGAGTAATAGGGCTAGCAATAGTGCTTCGAGTATCGATAATAGCAATAACGTTACTAATTCAAATATTACGCCCGAAAGTATTGCGGGTGATAATATCATAAGCCATAATTTCAACGATAGTGGCATTAACAAACAAAAAATTCAATCCGTTTATGTAGATGTCCATTCGATAGAGACACCTACACAACATCAATTACAATGTGACAATATGACAACACTATGCAACGATGATATCATGCAGTCGCCGTCACCGATTATTATCGACGATATTTTACCGACCAATATATCTTCATTGCAATCCTCAGATGATATTTGTACCATAAACATTGACAATGATAACATTGATGCTAATAATACCATAGTTACTTCCCAGCTATTTCATCGCAATAGTATATCGAGTAACAACGACAATGACGAAGAAACTGATAGTATCACAGAATTAAATTGTTTGCCCACCACTGGATTGTCCATAGGTGTAAATAAACAAGACAAGTATACATCGACATATGATATTCTTCAAAGTGGTAAATATTAAGTATAAGTAAGGGATAACTTTACAATAGCTTTCTCATTCTTCACCGAATCAATTGTCAAATATCTCAATTAACTGTCTCTCTCTGTGATTCTTTCATTATCACAACCGCAGATGATTGAACAAGAAACACAACCGGCGAATGATGAGACGGCAGTTATCAACACTACCGCAGAGGAGGATGTAATGGAAGATAATACAAGTGACACGGATAACGACGAACTCTACGACATGTCTCTAAATAGTTATAGTAAATATACCGAAATGTGCAACTACGCTATGCGATTATATGACCGGCAATGGAAACGACAATTGAAACACCGTCATATTAGACTATTGTATAAAAAATTACGTCGTTATGCCTTTAACTTGCGTAATGAACATATGATTTTGCGAAAACAACTACATCGACATTTAAAACAATCACGTTAAACAATATCAATTACACTATGCAGCGTGCATTGCACATTTTGTAAGGAATAAAAATAAAAAAGGTATTTTTTTTAATTATATAAGTAGGATTTATAAGTCAGTGAATTATGCCGACAACAAATGGCAATGGAGAGCAACATGGTGTAAATAAGGGGCAAACGCGTCGCCGTCGTAAGAATATAGTATTCGTTTCGCCTCCACTGCCACCGGTAGCTGCAGCGACAGTGCACCGCGAAACATCCATATTTTCTGATGCCGAAACACCGCCCAAGGTATTACAGCAAAAAAATTTAAATTCTCGTCAAGGTGGCGCTATTGCCACTACCGGTGCTTCAGCTTTCGGCGATATAATCTTTTCATCTGTTCACGGATTAAAACGTCAGCGTGTTCTAGAATCACATGCGAAATATTTACAATATATAAAAAATGGCGGTACAATTGATGATTTTAAATCCCTAATCGTATATTTCATTCAGTCAGGCAAAAGTCGGTCATATTGTAAAAGTGTCATTATAACATTGGTGCGCTTGCTAAAAAATCACGACTCGAAATATGAACGGCCTTTCCCCGAATCTATGATCTATAGCGCCTATCGATCGGCGACGAAAATTTCCGAAAATCTACAAAGTTCCGAGAAAATATTCGATGCGTATGGTAATGAGTATAAACCTGCCACGATAGTTAACAGTGCTGAGACGGTGACGCAGACTAATAATTCAACAATTTCTCGGGTAAATCATGGCGTTACTACACACATGGAGATGCCCGATGCAGAGCGTATTAAAAAATTCGCTGTCAAAGAATTACGTACTTTTTTGACAAATCGCTCTCCCACAACTCAATACAACGCAGATATTGAATTGTATCTACTAATTATATTACTATCTAATACCGGTATGCGGAATGGTGAATTATTAGGATTGACTCTTAATCAAGTATATAATTGGATAGAACACAACGATATATCTGTTAAATGCAAATCCGGAATGGCACATGTTTGTATTGGAACACTTACTGCCCAAATGTTACGCGATTTTATTAGTCATCCTGCGAGGTCTAAATTTTCTAGCTCGAATTCTCGATTATTTGTCTTTACATATGCTAAATTGCGCCGCCGAAACATTGCACTCTTTAAGAGAATTCTAAAAAGAGAAAAGCCATCGGGTTTGTTGTTTCACGTTTGGCGGTCGTTGTTTACGGAAAAAGCACACGCATTAAGTCCATTGGTAACTCAACACGCGCTTAATCATAAGAACGCTAATACTACCGGTAGATACGTTCGTAATCAATTATTACACGATGTTTCACTGAAAAAACAACTATTAAATAACATTGAGTCATTTTAAGTCAGTTGTCAATCGATTAAACGAGTGCATAATTGACTTGTATGTATTCTGTAAGGATATTATAATTAACATTAAGGTTTGTTAGTATTATACACACCGTACAAAAAAGGTATTGTAAATATAAATTACAATGGATTATAGAATGACACTGTGGACAGGTGTGGCAATTGTATTTGTCGCACTGTTAATAGGAGCAGTAATATTTTGGCGTGAAAAAATATTTTCAAAATCCTCTAGCGTGAAAAGTGGTTTAGGTGGTGGTGCAGCCAACGGAGACGCTAATGGCAAAGATCCCAAAAATGTTAAAAAAAAATAATAAATTTTCCGTAAAATTGTAAGAATATAGCGAATGATGGTGATTCTATGACTCGTCTTATGCTTTCTGTCTTGCTACCAGGAAGAAGAATAAGGAACAATAAAGGACAAGTGTGATTACGTCAAAAATGCAAATCACTACGTATCCATTACTATTGGGATGGCATCTGTTTGGAACTCGTGACGATGCTACACAATATATAAAGAAATCATCATCATTATTACCAGAATTACCAAAAAAACTAAAAAAAAAATGAAAAATGATTTTTTTTTGTTCTTCATGGCAATTCGACGACCGTCGTCTTGGCCATCACCATCATTGAAACATATGATGGCACGTAAACTCGGCCAAGACCCGGAAATAATGAAAAAATATGAAAAAAAAACACAATTTCTAAATACGATTATATGTAAAAGATTGATCTTACTAGGTTCACCTCAACATATTAAAAGTGTTATTAATACTAATGAAATATTGCGCAAACGCGTGCGCTCACGAATGCAAAGATTGAATGCTAGAAATGCGTATATTGTTCGGTATTTGCAGCAACTTGCTGAAAAGGTATCGGTAGATGCCTTTACCATTATCACAGGTAATAATTATCATAGTATTATGAATCAATTGACGAATAAAACGCGTTTATTAAAGTCCCGCATTGAAGCAATTAAGGTAAAACTTGTGAATAATCGAAATGACACGGTAACTGATAAACTTATGCTTCGTATGGTCTCGTATATAAAAGTTAATGTAGATTTCCGTGATGTAATATTTAATAGATATTCCGATTTGTTGAATCAATTGTACGAAACAGTTGATGCAATTCGAGAGGGACTTGTCAAAAATGGGCAAGTGCAAAAAAAATTAAACGAGCTGTCAGACGTGGATTTGTTGAAAGATCTAATGAATATTATGGAATATGATATTAATAAGAAGAATCAATACATCAATACAAATTTTATTGAACGACTTTGCACATACGCACTCTTTATTCATAGCGATTTGCGTAAACTCAATATTTTTCATTTAGTCGTTGCCAATATAGCGGCACTGTATAACACTGAAGCCAAAAACCAAATAACATTATTCGATAACATTATACCACGGGAATGGCCACAGTCGTTAAGAGAAGCACAAATTACTGTTAATCAGCTGCCAGTGGGAAACGAGGAGGAGGAAGAGGAGGAGGAGGAAGAAGAAGAAGAAGAGTTGAGAGTTGAAAACGAACGTGATATCGATAAAAATCCATCATTGGTCGTAGATACATTAGACTTATCGCCAGAAACAACATTTTACAAATTGCAACAATATTTACTCTGGTCACCAATAGCTCCACGAAGCAATTATCTGGATAAATAAATTTACGCGTATTTTTTTGTAACATTTTTTATAGTATCCAGCATTTTTTAGTAAATCAAGAAAAAAAAATTAAATTATATACACACTATGGACAAAAACACGTATATTATAATTGGCCTAGGTATGTTAATCATTATACCGTTCGTAGTGTATCTGTTAAAACGACGTTCAGTTTTTAATGAAATTAAATTGGCGCGTCTAGAGTCAGCACGTTCGCCGGAAAGTCCATATATGACAACAACAACAATTAATAGACTGGATAGCGACGAGATATCGTCGAGTGATTGTAGTGAATGGCATCCCGAAGCTCCAGACAATTCGACGCTAGATGATATGAGAATAGAGAGTATGGTGCCCACTACGACCGAGGTGACCATAGAAAATGATCAAGATTCACGAAAAAGTCAATATTTAATAACACACATGGCCAATTTTTTGCTAGAACCAAAGAAAAAGTATAGTGTAACCATGTTACCTAGAAGTCTAAATTGCGCTAAAAATATAAACGAAATCAAATTTTTTGCAAGAAAAAAATCAAAATTGCGTAATATAATTATACATGGATATAGCGAGATGCTCGATAACTTGCAATATCTCACTCTAGCGCAATTGGAGGCACATCGATTATTTAGTATAGCGATTAATGTTCCTATGGAGGATAAACAGGGTATTACAACTATCGAAGAAATATCAGACGACGAGGGTAATTATACAGCCGTACACAGGCTTCCTATGATTATGGGTAATGTGAAAATAAATGATAAACTTGTTCCTGGAGAAAATAGAAATTCACCATTGAGTATTTCTCGCTTTTCCATAAGACGACTTGGTGATCATAATTATTCTATTAAATATCCTAAGCCATTCAATGTCCAACAAACCGTAGGTGATTCTTCGTCAATCGCATCACCAATCTCAAATAGTGGAGCTCCGCTGTCGTTACGCCCGGGCATTCTTAGCAGCATTTACATTGAGCCAGTCAACACCGTTGGTCTAGGTGATTCTAATAATTTAGGATCCATGGGATCGGGCGAATTGCGAATCGATGTTTATTAATTTTGCATTGCGTTTCACTGCATCCAAGATATTTATTTGGTCATGTATTTTTGCTCTAACTGCATATTATTTATACAATGTAATTTTTTTTATGACTCACATGTCATGGCAGCAGCATACATCTGCGAGTGATGCTCTAAAATATTACGATGTCGATAAAAATAATATTGCACTGTTACCGGAAGACTCGTCTGAGGATAATGGTGAAAATGGAGACAAGAAAAAATGCGACATTGAAAATCGAGTGATGTGTACTTTGACCGAGACTCTGAGTTGTGCAAAAATGTGTAATACACCGACGACGTGTGTTCGCTTCACCGATACCAATGTTCCAATTATTATGCGAGATGGGCGAATAATTAAATTTACACCTGATAAAAATTTAAATATTGGTCTATGTATTGACATAAATCAAGCAATTGAGGCAAAAAAATGCACTGCTCGAAATGGAGCTAAACGCGAATTACATGAAATTGCTGATGGACAATATGGTTACGTATGCGAGTGTACGGCACCCACTGTGTTTACAAAAAATAATATTAGCGACGACTGCAATATTTTCCTAGGCTGTAAAAATCGCGCGAGTAACATTGCTCTTGATAATTGGCAAAAACCAGAAGAAATTAAATGCTCATGTCATTGGAATGAAATATTTTTTCCATATGACGGACTAGCGCGTCGAGGCCCTCTCTGTGAAAGAGGCAACTATTACCAAGTTCAATCAACCATTTCGCCACCGTTGCACGATAAATTATATTTATCATGGGCCGATATATCGCCAGAATATACAAAATATTTTGGTGGAGACAAAAGTGCGCGCACATTACACCCTAAAGGTTTGCCCAATCCATGCAGATTTGACGCACTTACAAACAAACCAGTTGAGCAAAAACTATGGAACGAGGTATATAGCACGCGTATAAATAACATTGTGGTTTGCGTCAGTAAAACTCGAGCATATCGAACTATATCGTTTGAAGGCGATTATTTACACAATAATAACGGTATACGGGCTAATGGTGTGGTGAAAATAACCGATATGCTAGGCTATTTGGAAGATACGAATCCTAGAACGTGGATGGTTTATGAGACCGGTACAGCTGATCCCCGCACTGGAAATCTTGCACCACCCCTAGTTGGAAAAGTATATTTTATAAAAGAAATAGTAGACGAATTATTTGTACACTTAAAGACAACTTTATGCTCGGAAAATGTATATCCATTTGCTACCACGAATACGGTCAGATTCATAATAATATTTAATTATCCAGAAGAAAACGTCATCTTCGAATCAACAAACCATTGGACTGAATTTAGTTTTCAAGTGTTTCGTAATTTATTTACCTGGGAATTCAGGGGCTATGCTTGGCGACTCGCGTATCAAAATATACGCACAGATCAAATGCAATACAACTTTTACGAAGATGCTATTACGGACACGCCTATATTAGATATAGCCCCAGTCGTGTTGCTGCCCCATTCTATGAAGTTTAACCCGTACAAAATAAAACCGCCAATGATAACCTATGAACCGCTATTAGTAACCGATATTAATGGAAAACGGGCTATAAACACAAAGTGTCCATTTTACACCGGACAAATTATTATAACAGCTAACCGTAAGCTAGCACCATTATATCACGAGCATAGTGGATTAATATCAAGTTACATTGAATATGCAAATGATCGATATCCTACGATACCGCAGGAAACCAGAGATCCCAATACCTGGCGTAAAGCTAAACCACTCGGTAATAGATTTAAGATAAACCGTATATTCGAAAATGGTACATTTGAATTTAACGACGAAGGACCGTTTTATTTAAATGAAACGACGAGTTCGACGTACACGTGTATACCATATGAATCATTTTTACCAAACAGTATTACGAAATATATAAAATGTTCGTCTAATGGAGGAAGGAAAACTTTAACCTCAACGTCTGCATATTTGGCTCAAATTTTATGGAATGATGAATCTCTCACCGAGGGGTCAGGACTTCTTTACAAACCCTCTGAGTGGGTGGGGGGGGGGAGAATAGAAAAAGATGAATAATAATAATTAAAAAACACATTCAATAACAACCATTGTTTATGTACTTTTTTTATTTATACAACAACTCATTATACATACAATCCTTTGATTTTTTTACAATTTCGAGTTCGTGACAAAAGTACATATATCTCGGAGATAGAAGAACCGTTTAAATTTGCATATATATCCGTATTGACTGTAATGCCGATACTTCCGCGAATTGTGTCACCGATATTCAGTTGCATGGGAAATCCGTACAAGGATCGAGTGTGGCTACTACCACCCATACTGCTTTTGTGCTGTGGATCAAAATAATAACCATTGTCAGTTCTAAATAAATTCATTCGAAAGTGACATTGACCGATAACCATTATCTTCGTCTCGTACGGCAATTCTACAATGACAACTAAACCCGTAATTTTATTAACACCATCATCGTCAATATTCTCAGTCTCTGTATCGATAGTCTGTTTCTTTTTGAAAATAATATCGACAAGTGTAACTATTTGTCCGCGTTTCAGTTTGGAACTCATACATGCTTCTAATAACTTGTATTGCATACCAAATATCAATGGAAAAATGGGTAGACGTGGATTATCGAACAGACCCATATGATATCGACGACTATGAAATGACACATTCATATCAGAGGTAAAAAAAATCGGTACAATTTTCGGCAATAAATCATCGGATACGTAATCCTCGTTAGTAGCCAAATCTTCGGATGGTTGGTTAATTTCTTGATTGCGCGTGGTCGCCGTTACAGTTGCATTATACTGTAAAATTTGAGTAAAGACTGAGCTAAATAAACTCAAATTAATCTGATGCGCCTCGGAATTTGTAAACGCGAAAAATCTAAAGGTGGTAAATTTGTCGATATATTCATTTAACCAGTCAGTTATTGCCGTTGTATAATCGCACAATTGACCTTGCAGCGTGGTATCATCGACACTCGTGTCATTGAAATCAGGTAGTTTTGGTTTTTTTTTCAAAGCTTCGATTGGATAATGATACTCGATTGCGTGGTTACTGCAAATATCTCTACCAAAAAAATGTAAAATATCGCTTCTACATGTTTTTGATGAGTTTTCCCGTCGAAGAGTGCTAATAAAAGTCTGATACGTGGCATTGTCATTACGCATTTGCGTACAAAATGGTAGTATCAAATCAACCGTTCCAACAATACTCTTTGCATTGTAACTCATAGCCGGTGGAATATAATGTCTGGATGTTCGTAACAATTCTTGCAATTGAACATGAAACTGTTTACCGGAATCGTCTTCGTCAATTCTTTTCGTTATAAACAACGGCTCTATTTGATACGCGTCACCACATAATAAAAATGCAATATTAATATCCGTGGTGCTTGAAATAATTTGGCAAATTTTTTTTATGAGCAAAATTAAATTGGATGCAATCATGGAGAATTCATCGAGACACAGCACGTGATACTCGTATTCATCACAGGGAGGATCGTCATCAACGTTGGTGTCACTTTCACCTAACTCTTTGGTTTTCACTTTCTCGGGCAGATTTTTTTTTTTTTCAAAAAACCTACGGATCCCCGATGACGATATAGGAAGTTTTTTACAAAATTCCGAACTTTCTATAACATCGGGGTTTGTGGAAATTAGCAAATGATGGAAGTATAGCCAATCGTGAAATTTGATACCAAGCACTTTCATACAAAATGCCGCAACGGTAGTTACATTGTTCTGCTTCATTCGAAGAGCGAGTTTTGCGTTCTCTGCTAAATTTGTTTGCATCGTTATGTATTGAAAGTTGATACGAGTATCAGCGAGTATTTGTTGCAAACAAATAGTTTTTCCACATCCCGCTGGACCGACAATCATAATTGTACTAAATTGACGACTGTCCATTTGCTGAATCAATGTGTCGTAGGCCACTATTTGTTCTTTTGTGAACTCAAAACCCAGAGTATTTGATTCTTCGGTTATGTGTCTTTTTGTCGCAATATCATAATATTTATCGTACTTGCCTGCATTCTCCACAATATCGAACGCTAGTTCGATTGTCGGGTTTTGCACAAGTATATTATTCACAAATGCTCGATACCATAGCCTTTCACTACCGTCGTATCCATCATATCCTACTAGCGGGTATGGAATAATTTTAAAATTGAACATGTTTTCCGGATTATATTTAATCTCTCCAATACCGCTTACGCGCCCGTTAGCTGATCCGATATGATTGTCGCGCAACACGTTATTAATTGCGCGAATCTTGGTTTTCGGTAATAAATAATCTTCTACGTCATCGTCCTCAACATCCGCAATAACATCATTTTCGTTTCTTCTCTCGTTCGTCCTACTTGCACTTCTTCCGTCCTTGTCTTCAATCGTTGTCGCAATAGCTGTCACATGATCGAAGGTGATTCGTTGCTTTTTTGCCTCACTCTCTGCCGAAGCAGAATCCTCGAGACAATATCGTTTATTATGAGGACCCATCATCACTAGATTCCCAGTTGCATATTGATAGTGCGCTTGTGAACACGTCGTTTGTTAATCCATTGTGGTGCGGGCGCGGTAATAACAACAGAAATATGCCTGCAACATTTTTTTCAATGTATCCCCGTACACTTGATACATATAAATTTAAATTATTTGTACGTAAATTTTTTGCAAAGATATACCTGACGTATAGTAGTGACGAGTTAAACTATTCGGCAATTGAATTTTGTCAAATAATTGACGATATTATCAGAGATCAATGTAAAATTGAATATAGTAATATTGTGAATTTTTTATTACGCGTGTACCATAATACTACTATGGTAGTCGTGAACGAAGATCCCGACTTGGAGTGATATTCCATCTACGATAGTCAATCATATAAATTGTGAGGTTCGGTAACAATATTACAATCTACCCCCGCCCTCTTACCCACAAATGTTTTTATCATCGGCAACAGCACATTCACACTTCTGCACCCCCCACCTTCCCTTCCGCTCCTGTTGCCCCCACCCCTCCATCACATCGTCGCCACTCTTGAGAGAAGCGATTACAATTTGACAAAGCAGATATATGCGCGCGCAAACACACATACACACATACACAAAACTTTCGGTAAAGTTGTACCACCTCCCTCCTTCTTTGCAAACTTTTTTCCTATCGCACATATCGTTTTGATATTGCATTAATAGTGGCAACAAAGACGAACAATAGTGGGAGTAAAGTGTGAAAAAGTAGAAGGGATAAAATATATAAATATCGCTACTCCTGCCATTTGCGAACATTCAAAAAGTGCAGTCACTGTGGTAAATATGGATATTGTTGATAATAGCTCAGCAGTAGTGCCATCGGGTAGTACGGATTCTTCGTCATCATTGAAAAACAATGGAGTGCAATCTACGTTTAAGAGATCAGCGCCTAATACGACAACTGCGCCAAATCCCAATAAAGTACATATTACAGAATCAATATTGTCAGCTGCAGCCGCATCACCGTTGTATCATGAAACACCTGTCGCTGAAACAATCACCGATGAGCCAGAGCTCAATGACGACGAAGGTTAGTATCAATAATCTAAGTATCAAATTAAAAAAAAAATACTTGATATTTAGATTATACTGATTTATATTTATTGTTTTTTTTTCAGCGGATTTTGACGCAATTTTTGATGTTTCTATCTTATCGGCTCCAGCATCGACCATAGAAGTATCAAATTTAGGAAGAATCTACGTTCAAGATGAGGGAACTTACATCGAGACAATGGGTTATAACATCAAGATACCGGATCACAGCAAGTTTCACACGGTGCAAAACCTCGTACCGAGAATCTTGGCAGGGGTACACGATCGATCGATGTCAGTGATTTCAATTATGGCTCCATTGTCGCGCCCTCTGTTTATCCCACGGCACAGAAATATTAATGATTTTAATGATTGTATGATACTTCATGTAAATTTTCGCGGCAAACCATATGCATTACCGCGTCACTGTTCCTATTGGGACATAGAAGGTACAATTGTCAGGCGGTCTGCTGGTAAAGATAATAAAAAGTTTGATGCGTACGATTATCAGGCGAGCCGATCAATTCGATTTGTTAATCAAACTACTGGCAAGGATAATTATGTCAAAAATATAAATCTATCAGTCACTAAGAATACAATGGCAATACTCACATTAAGTAACAATGGACTCGAAAAAAATATTATAAAATTGTCCGATATCAAAGATCAGACGCGAGTAAATGTTATTTATCTGAAATTCCACAAATTTACAGCGTGGCGCGATCACCCCGACACGTGGTTTCCATCAGCATATGTACAATCAATGGTACTTGACGCGAGAAGCAGTAACTCCTAATGTTAAGAAGTTTGTGTTGTATCAAAAAGTTTATTTTTTTGTATACGGCAGCGACAACCTTTTTTTCGCGAGTATCACGAAAAAGTATGGATCCAAATTTGAAATATTTTTTTGAACCCATGGCAAAGGGGAGATGTGAGGCCATATGGGGACAATCTGGAAACTCTTATCGTTATGCAATTATTCTACCATACCAATTGTATATATTTAATTACGACAATAAAATATATTACATATTAAAAAATGGCAAACCTAGAACAACAATTGATATCCCGTCATATTCCTGGTGCGCAGTGTTTAGTCTCAATCTCAATAATCGATTAATGCGTCACGCTGCTCTACCTCTGAAAATTAATGACCGTACGGTGATTGCACCAAATAGCGGGTCTACATCGGTACCCACGGCATTTATAAATCTTAGTACATTTACAATTAAAAAATTACTACTCTCGCGGCCAAATCGTAGAACAATACTAGGCTACTTTGAAAATTCAAAAATGACAATTTTTAAAATAATCAATCTCCTAGTGTTACATGGAATATTTAGACTACAGTAAATATAATAAGGCAATATGTCTGGTCAACATTCCGCCGCGACAAAACTCGTTTTTGGAGATCCTAATTTTACTATAATCCCCGCCCCAACTTTGCTAAATCCATTGTCCTTGGACGAGGAGGGGAATAATAATGTGCGCGTGCGAGAGCAAAATTTAACAAATTCCATGACAAAGGTTCGCGATCTCATGAAGAATCTACAAAATGCAACTCCCCGCGATCGTGACTTATACAGTCGATTGTTTACCTCTGCAAAATTGCGAATTATTGACGCGGCAAATATTTTACAAATAATAATGAGAGAACAACGCGGTGCTCTTACGGAAATTCAATTTTGTGAATATTATTCATGGATAGAAATTTCGCAAATTTTAGCGGTATATAATTATGCATTTTTAGAAGAAGAAACACCGCTAAAGGAGGCAATAAATCGAATAAACGATTATATGTTTTCAACTGACGCGAATGAAACCATCGAAAAACTGATAAAAATGTCAAATTCAGAAGACGACAATGATACACTGGAACAGTTAAAATTTCAGAGTTCTGTGACTTTTCGAGATTTTTCCGGGAGACAAGAATTAATAGGAAAATTACAAAATGACTTGTTACTTGCTGGATTACGTACAAAATTCACATTTTATCTATTTACCGGCCCCCCGGGCACTGGGAAAAGTGAAATTGCTCAAGCTATTATGACCTATCTACCCAATACCGAGTCGTATTTATTAAATATGCCCGAGTTGTCGGGTCAGTATGTGGGACAAACTGAAAATACCCTAAAACGTTTATTCAATCGAATTTCAAATCCCGAACTGAACAACCGTCGCTTTGTCATATTTCTTGACGAAGTCGATGAAGTATTTTCCAAAGATTTACCGGCAACCTCATATCTAAACACTGTGGCAACTACACTACAGACTCTACTTGCCGGATCAATGAAAATTGGCAATAATGTGACATTTATAGCCGCTACAAATTACAAATCTATGATACGCCCCACTATACTCGATCGTGTGACAAAAGTATTTTTTGTTGATACTCCAAGTAAATCAGATGTGCTATTGTATTTTCGTCACAAATGTAACATTACAGATGATCCCAAAGATACGGAATATTATGAAAATCACATTGTGCCATTTGTCAAATCAATGCCATTACAAATTACATATAGAAATCTCAATAATATCATGAGCGGTGCGATAGACATTGCATTGCAATATGACAAGGATTACTTTTTTAAAATGACAGCGAACGATAGCGTAATAGCAACTCAACAATTGCAACCCGAGTCGTTTACGGACATTAATCATTTGAAAAATATAACTGAAATTAGAGAATTTGTTAAAAAATCGACTATACCAATATTTGGTGTAAATCGTCAACTTTTATTATTAATCACGGCATCTAATGGACAGATATACTATAGACCATCTGTAACAGAATTAATTACTAGCTCAAAAGATGTAATTATGATGTCTTTCGACAAATATTTACAATTTCTCATACTCAATGAACAAACGACACGCAACATCGATGGTGTAGACGTACCAATAGCCGATCTAACTAGTAAAATTAAAATGTTTGAATGGCAAATGTAAATTGTTATCATAAAGATGAAACGCAGTATTAAACAAAAAAATAAAAAAAAGACACCCACTCTCCCCCCCCCTTCTTACCCCGCCACCGGATATGTTTATATTGCCGTGCAATGCATACCTTATTTTTTGCCATCATATCAAAGCTCCGCGGTGGTACACACGACTCTCTGCCACCCCTCCCCCCCCCCTTCAACAGTTGAAGGATATTGCGCAGAAGAAAGTATAGTCATGGCGGGAGAGGATGGTGGAGTAGAAGAGTGGGGAGGAGTGGCGAGTAGACGAGAATGGAGATAGTGCCGAGCATATATATCAATGATAGCCGTCCACGAAACGGTATATTACAATACTGATCCCCCATCGCACAAGAGACAAAATGTTCGGTCACTATAAAAATATCGACGATATTTATTCACGAAGGATAGATATCAATTCCAATGATCCAGTATGTGATACACGTTTGGAATGCCATCGTGCAATTACGTTTGAATATTTTCCAACGTCATTATTATATCTCACGCCGTCAATGGCAAAAACCGGACTATTTTGGACAAAAACGGGCGATGAAACTCAATGTTTTGATTGCAACGTGATATTTGGAAACTGGTGCGACATAGATATACCCCCTGCTGTTATGCATCTGAATACATCACCAAACTGTAATATGGCAAATAATAAATGTACAAACAATATTTCGGACGAGTTATTGAGATCCGAGCGATGGCGTTTGTCGACATTTTTAAAGGACAATAAACTCTACAGTATCGACCCCGCTACCTTAGCTAAATGTGGCTTCTACTTGACAAACGTGACCAACGAACCATCGAGTGCGCGTATAAAATGTTTTGAATGTGGCCTGGAGATGCAATTATGGCATGTGATGACAAAAAAAACGACCACCGACATAAACAGTCTACATTGTGCATTGAACGGCAATTGTTTATTTGTGCGTAATCAACCTTGCGGGAATATCGAATACGAAAATTATGCACTAGAGTCGCATCGAGTTCGATCATTTGAGACATGCCGTAATGTATCTCAAGCTGCACGCGATCGTTACGCTGCACGTGGCTTTGCTCATATCTCAAACAACAAACTGACGTGCTTCAGCTGTTTTATCCAAATTAAACATCAGCGAAATCACCCACTCATCGGATGGGGTACACACGAGCCGGATTGCGCTTTTGCCACTGGAAAGAGGACCAACAATATACCACGCACCTCGACACACCCCGTCACAGTCACTACTTACGAAGAAGCAATTGCTTTGAATAATATATTTTACCAACAAATTACAGAGGTAAAATTACACTTTATAAAAAATATTTATAATACCATTGTATTTTTTTTTGTATCTTTTTTAATGCAATTGTTTATTCTAGCCTCATGCGCAACCAACAGTGACACAAAATAATGATACTATTGACATGGATGGTAAACTCTGCAAAGTTTGTTACATTAATGGACTAGAAATGTGTTTCTTGCCATGCGGTCATGTGGTGACCTGTATTAAATGTGGAACCCGATCAACTAATTGTATTGTTTGCCGTTCTCCGATATCACACAGTATTCGTATCTTCATCTGATTGAACAATGTAACATTTGTGATGATTAAACAATAAACAATTATTATTTGTCGTATTTGTCATTACAAAATAAATAGTTCATTTCTTTATACACCCTACGTAATATTATGTGTCTAGAGAGGGGGGGGGAGAGGAAAGATCAAAATTATTAGAATAGTGGGAAAGTAATGGGAGAGGGGGTATGTTTCGACCAATCGCGAATCATTATTGTTAATCAAGTGGT
>JAAXZA010121299.1:0-18668 GCA_018492975.1 Dolichomitus sp. PSUC_FEM 10030005 | reverse complement strand
CAACAATTGATTGTTGAGGCTAAGATTTACGACCTTGGCCAGCTCACGGAAACTGCAAAACGAGACGCGACATTTTTTGGTCCTTCGAGCCGGATCGAGTGAGCAAGTGGTGAATAGTGCAAGTGATCAAGTGCATCAAGTGAAAGCAATAAACAATGGCAAATCTCAACGATACAGTAGTGGGCCGTGAGGAGCTCGATACACAGCGCATAACAGAGCTCAAGAAGAAGATGTATACGTGGAAGGGACAAACAACAGCACTCCGAAAATTATGGAAGTGGTGCGAAGCAAGGCCGAGTGGCATTCCGAATGCAGAGGCGCGGTTGGCGAAATTCGAACATTTGTTCGAAGATTTCACCGAGTTGGACGATCTCGATCCCAACGGACTTCATCACGACGTCAACGAACGATTTGCGATCGAAGCAAATTTCTACGACGTCCTGGCAGAAGCCGAGCGCGTGAAGAACCCGACGCCACAGCCAGTCATTCGAATCGACACAACGGACAGCGCTGGGACGATGGCATCAACGGCATCCATCCTCAGAAGAAAGGTGAAGTTGCCGGAATCGCAGCTTCCGACATTCAAGGGCGATTTTGCGCACTAGATTTCGTTCAAGACGGAGTTCGAATCCATGGTCGGCAGCAACAAGATCTGAATCCCTCAGATAAGCTGCACTACTTGAAAGCAGCGCTACAAGGAGATGCGGCACGAAAAATTCAGATGCTGTCAATCACTGACGGCAATTACAATCGCGCATGGGAAATGCTTGAAAGAGCGTACTCCGACAAGCGCATCATCGCGTCAAGGCACGCACAGTGCTTATTAGATCTTCCGATTCAAACAAAGGAAGACGCTGATGGCCTCTCCAACATCATCGATAGTACACGCCAACATGTGGAATCGCTGAGGGCCATGGACCTAGAGGTTGGTGAATTATTAATTATTACGCTGCTGGAGAACAAGATCCACCGGACCACGGCCGACGCTTGGGAAGATAAGCAAGAGCGCGACGCGATCCCACAGCTCGAAGATATGCTCGAATTCCTTTCACGACGAGCAGCACGGCTGAGCAAGCAGCCACGGTCCCGACAAGGCAGCACCGCATCAGCGCAGCAGCCAATAATGAAAAAGCCGACGCAAAGACAACCTACAACACAAGCGTTCGGCATATCCACAGGTCAAGCGTGCACGATTTGCAAGGACGGTTCACACCCGCTGTATCGGTGCCGAAAACTCCTGGATCTCTCGGTACAGCAACGCTTAAAGGTCGTCAAGGACGGTTCTTACTGTCCGAACTGTCTGAACAAGCATGACAGAAATCAGTGCAAATTTGGAGGATGTAAGTCGTGTGACCAGCGACACAACACTCTCCTACACGCTCCAACCGAGAACGAAGCCGCAGCACAGGCAAGAACCTCTGCAACCAGAGGAGAAGTCAGCAATTGACAACCAACAACCGGAATGGAGCAGATCACAGACTGCGTGGCATTGGCAGCAAGGACACCGGCAAGTCAGGTGTTGACTACGGCTGTCATTCAGGCACGCAGTCACAACCGTCAACATATCAAATGCAGAGCCTTGCTTGACACCGGCTCATCGGCGAACTTCATCACAGAAGAATTCGCAACAATCCTTAATCTGCCGAAAAGGACGTGCGCCATTCCGGTCGGAACAATCAGCGATCAGACTACTTACACACAAAACGTAGTTTGCACAGAGATCGCATCATGCATCAATGGGTATCGAAGGGAGCTGAGTTTTCTCACCGTTCCAAGAATCTCCGACCTCATACCCAGCAACACGATTCAACGTGACACAATCAATATCCCGCCAAACGCGAGGTTAGCGGATCCAGCGTTCCACAAGCCAGCACCCATCAATGTGCTCCTTGGCTCTGGACCGACACTAGCCTCTCTATCCATCGGGCAATACAATTTGTCGTCATCACATCAACCAGATCTCCGACTCCAAAAAACACAATTTTGCTGGGTGATCGGAGGTTCAGTTCCACAACATCAGCAAGTGAGATGCCACGCACAAAATGTGGACTTCTCACTGGAAAAATTCTGGGAAATCGAGGAAGGACCCCAGACACATCACTGGTCATCAGAAGAGAAACGCGCAGTCGACCACTTCAATCGACACTACAGACGGGATGATACGGGGCATTACAGCGTTGCATTGCCGTTTAACGAAAAAAGAGAGCAGCTGGGCGAATCGTTCAAAACTGCTCTCAAAAGATTTCATGCTCTCGAACGGAAATTCAAGACCGATCCAGAGCTGCAGGCGCAATACGAGGCAAATATCAAGGAGTATCTACAGCTCCAGTATTTGTCAAAGGTCATCGACGGATCAGAAACAAAGTTCTATCTGCCGCATCACGTAGTAATAAAAGGAGACAGTACCACGACCAAGGTTCGGGTCGTCTACGACGGCTCTGCAAAAACCACTAGCAGCGTATCGCTCAACGACGCCCTAATGGTTGGGCCCACAGTGCAGGACGACATCCTGCGACTAATCCTCCGATTCCGCACACACAAATACGTCTTGACGGGAGATGTCGAAAAAATGTATTTGCAGTTCGGTGTGCGGAAGGAAGATCGCTGTTACTAGAGGATTCTCTGGAGAGACGAGCAAGGGTGCATCAGCACCTACGAGCTCAACAACATCACCTTCGGACTAGCGTCGTCTCCATTCCAAGCAATCCAGTGCTTGCAGCAATTGGCAGAAGATGAAGCACATCGCTATCCAACGGGAGCGCACATAATCAAGACAGATATGTACGTCGACGTTCTGTTGACAGGATTCAGCACAATCGAGGAAGGTGTAGCAGCACGCCAAGAAGTCACAAAGCTTCTACGCCAAGGGGGTCTCAACATTCGGCAGTGGGCCTCCAACGATTCAAGGCTGCTGGCAGGACTTCCAGAAAACGCGATCCATAAGCGATTGCAGCTCGACGACGGAGCCATGCTCAAAACGTTCGGAGTTTTCTGGGATGCACAGACTGACTCTATCGTCTACACGGTGAAGCCAGTCGCCCAGAACAAGGCAACCACCAAGCGATTTATCTTATCGGAGATCGCAAAAATCTACGACCCATTAGGTCTACTTGGACCTGTCATACTGGGCGCAAAAATAATAATCCAGAAATTGTGGCAGCTCAAGTTGGATTGGGACGAATCACTGCCGCAGAGTATTAACACCGAGTGGAGCAACTTCTGTGCTGAGTTAAACGCACTGAATGACATTGCGTTCCCTCGGACTATCTGTCAAGGCAAGGGCCTAGTCATGGAGATGCACGGATTCTGCGACGCAAGTACAGTCGGATATGGAGCCTGCATCTATCTGCGATCAACGGATTCAGAGGGAAGACATCAATCACGGCTATTCTGTGCAAAATCAAGAGTAGCGCCTCTGAAAACGACTTCACTCCCACGCCTAGAGTTGTGTGGTGCATTACTCCTGGCCAGATTATACAAGGCCATAAAAACCACCGTTGGGGTTCCCATTAGCAAAACTGTCCTCTGGAGTGACTCAACTATCACGATCCACTGGATCGCCACATCTGCACATCTTCTGAAAACCTTTGTTGCCAATCGGGTAGCAGAAATACAAGATGCTACTCACGAATGCGAATGGAGGCACGTTCCAGGAGATGTCAACCCGGCAGACGCATTGTCGAGAGGACAACAACCAAGGGAGTTCACGGCAAACACCTTGTGGCCTACTGGACCAACGTGGCTGCTGCAAGACGAAACCAACCGGCCACGCACTGAGATTGCGCAACCGACAGCAGATCCAGAGGCCAAGCGGATCACTTGTCTGACCACCACTACAAGGTCATCACTATTGGACAGGTTTTCGTCCATTCAAAAATTAAAACGTTTCGTGGCACTCGCTCTGCGGTTCAAGCGCGAAAATCGAGGCAAGCACCGTGGGATACGACCGCATCTGCAGGAGATCAACGCAGCTGAACTCCGCATCCTGCGGCTCGTACAAGAAGAGACTTTTGGCAGCGAAATCCAAGATCTGACGAAACAAAAGGGATTGGATTCCAAGAGCAAACTGCTATCACTTAGCCCATACCTCGATCCGATCGGGATTCTTCGAGTTGGAGGCCGTCTCAGGAATGCCACGCTGCCGGAGAGCCAGAAACACCCCGCATTGCTGCCCAAACATCACCACGTCACGACGCTCATCATCCAAAACGAGCATCAAACGCACGGGCATGCCGGTGCACTAGCAACACTATACGCAGTGCGTCGACGGTTCTGGATTCTCGATGGACGCAACGAAGTTCGTAGCGTCATCCGAACGTGCATCACGTGCACGAAGGCAAGGCCACAGACCGTGGAATACATCATGGGAGATCTGCCGCATGCCCGAGTGACTCAAGCCCGCCCGTTCATCAACGTGGGAATCGACTATTGCGGTCCCTTCTTTATCAAAGAAAAGAAGCATCGGAACCGAGTGCAAATCAAATCATACGTTGCAGTCTTTATTTGTCTGGTGACAAAAGCCGTGCATTTGGAGTTGGTCAGTGACATGACAACCGCAACGTTCCTCGGTGCATTGCGGCGATTCATCGGTCGACGTGGAAAGTGCCAGATGATTCAATCTGACAACGGCACAAGCTTCGTCGGAGCCAAGAACGAGCTCAAGGAGTTGGTTGACATGATCAAGTCCAACAACCACAACGACAAGGTCATCGCTTATCTTGGAGAAGAAGGCATCCAGTGGCGCCTCATTCCACCAGCCTCACCGCATTTTGGTGGCATCTGGGAATCAACCGTCAAATCCTTCAAACATCACCTGAGGCGAGTAGTTGGAAAGGACCTCTTCACGTTCGAAGAATTCAATACGCTCATCATCGAGATTGAAGCAATATTGAATTCTCGTCCACTTACACCAATTTCGGCGGATCCGAACGACTTACTCGTCCTAACTCCAGGACATTTCCTTATTGGCGATTCACTGACGAATCTGCCGGAACACAACTTCACGCAAGTCGCTACAAACCGTCTTTCCAGCTGGCAACACATCCAACAAATAAGACAACATTTCTGGGTGAGATGGCACAAGGAGTACTTGAACGAGCTCAACATACGACGCAGATGGGCCACTGGGCAGCCATCAATTAAAATTGGAATGGTGGTGCTGATAAAGGATGACAACATCCCACCGATGCAGTGGAAGCTGGGAAGGATCATCGAGCTACATCCAGGAGCCGACGGAATCCCTCGAGTAGCTACCGTCAAGACCAATCGAGGCTTAGTGAAAAGGAATCTCCGGAAGTTGGCTCCCTTACCCATCGACACGACCATCACCAGCAACAACAACGACAACATGGGGAGCGATCATTGATCGGTACAGCCTCTCAAGGGGCCCAGTATGTTGCGTCGCACGCAACGTACGCAATAATTCGCTATTTTTTTTTGTTTTATCAAATACTAATATTAGACAAAATTAGTTAACTGTAACTATTGACTGTAGCATAAGATCATTTTTATATCTTTATCGTTTGTGCGTACGTGACCGTCGTCAGGAATGGTTGGAAGTGGAAAAAACCAAATAAAACAGTCCGCAACCAACTGTTCCTCACCTTAAACACTTAAATAATAAAAAGATCCTAATCCCCACAATCAGCGGTGCAGCACGACCGACCGCGCTTATCCGGCCCATGGGTCAGTCGCAGAAAGTACGACGCGCAATAAAACAATCCCCACATCTGCAGGCCAGGCGGCCGGCTGAGTAATTTGGGAAATTTCGGTCCTGTAGCCCATCTACCCTTTCCTCACGTACTCACTTTTATCCAATCAAAATCCTTGAGATTTTTCATCCCCACATTTTTTCCAATCTGCGAGGTTCCGCAAAGATCCTCGCAGTTCAGTTCCTCGAAATTCTTCAAACAGACAACATCTAGGAGTCGAACAGTCAGTCACAGTCAACTGCTGTTCGGACTTAGTAATTTTTCTCAACAGTCAGAGCATCAGCCGCTGTTGAAGTATTCATTTTAAAATTAACGGTTTCGCAAACCAAATTGTACAAATTAGTAACGTGTAAATAAACAAGTTAACCCACATCTCAATCCGGATATACAAATTTTATCAATTAAAAATTACACCGAGTGAAAATACGGTAGCTCGGTAGTCGTCAACGTTTTGTCAACAATTGATTGTTGAGGCTAAGATTTACGACCTTGGCCAGCTCACGGAAACTGCAAAACGAGACGCGACATTTTTTGGTCCTTCGAGCCGGATCGAGACCAAGTTAAATAGTGCAAGTTAACCTACAAGAAATAATGGCACAGCTCGACGATACAATAGTGAACCGTGAGGAACGCAACACGCACCGCATAACAGAGCTCACGAAGAAGATGGCCATGTGGAAGGGACAAACCACAGCACTCCGAAAAATATGGAAGTTGTGCGAAGCAAGGCCGAGTGGCATCCCGAGTGCAGAAGCGCGGTTGGTGAAATTCGAACAATTATTCGAAGATTTCACCGAGTTGATGGACGAATTGGACGATCTCGATCCCAACGAACTTCATCACGATGTCAACGAACGATTTGCGATCGAAGCAAATTTTTACGAAGTCCTGGCAGAAGCCGAGCGCGTGAAGAACCCGACGCCACAGCCATTAATACGAGACACCACAGCGGACAGCGCTGGGACGATGGCATCTACGGTATCCGTCCTCAGAAGAAGAGTGAAGTTGCCGGAATCGCGGCTTCCGACATTCAAGGGCGATTTTGCGCACTGGACATCGTTCAAGACGGAGTTCGAATCCATGGTAGGCAGCCAAGAAGATCTAAAGCCCTCAGATAAGCTGCACTACTTGAAATCAGCGCTACAAGGAGATGCGGCAAGGAAAATTCAGATGCTGTCAATCACGGACAGCAATTACAATCGCGCATGGGAAATGCTTGAACGAGCGTACTCAGACAAGCGCATCATCGCGTCAAGACATGCACAGTGTTTATTGGATCTTCCGAGTCAAACGAAGGAAGACGCAGATGGCCTCTCCAATATCGTCGACAGCACACGTCAACATGTGGAATCGCTGAGGGCCATGGACCTAGAAATCGGCGGATTGTTCATAATTACGCTGCTGGAAAACAAGATCCACCGGACCACAGCCGACGCCTGGGAAGATAAACAAGAGCGCAACGCGATCCCAGAACTCGAAGACATGCTGGAATTCCTGTCACGACGAGCAGCACGGCTGAGCAAGCAGCCGCGGTCCCGACAAGGCAGCACAGCATCAGCGCAGCAGCCAATAAAAAATAAGCCGACGCAACGACAACCTACGACACAAGCGTTCGGCATATCCACGGGTCAAGCGTGCACAATTTGCAAGGACGGTTCACACCCGCTGTATCGGTGCCGAAAATTCCTGGACCTCTCGGTCCAGCAACGCTTAAAGGTCGTCAAGGATGGTTCGTACTGCCCGAACTGTCTCAACAAGCACGACAAAAACCACTGCAAATTTGGAGGATGTAAGTCGTGTGGCCAACGACACAACACTCTCCTCCACGCTCCAACCGAGAACGAAGCCTCAGCACAGGCAGGAACCTCGGGAACCAGAGGAGAGGTCAGCAATTGACAACCAACCACCGGAATGGAGCAGATCACGGACTGCGTAGCATTGGCGGCAAGGACACCGGCAAGTCAAGTGTTGACTACAGCTGTCATTCAGGTACGCAGTCACAATCGTCAATACATCAAATGCAGAGCCTTGCTTGACACCGGCTCATCGGCGAACTTCATCACGGAAGAATTCGCAAGAACCCTTAATCTGCCGAAAAGGACGTGCGCCATTCCGGTCGGAACAATCAGCGATCAGACTACGTATACGCAAAACGTAGTTTGCACAGAGATCGCATCACGCATCAACGGGTATCGAAGGGAGCTGAGTTTTCTCACCGTTCCGAGAATCTCCGACCTTATACCCAGCATCACACTGCAACGTGACGAAATAAAGATCCCGCCAAACGCGAGGTTAGCGGATCCAGTGTTCCACAAGCCAGCACCCATCAATGTGCTCCTTGGCTCTGGGCCGACACTAGCCTCTCTATGCATCGGGCAATACAATTTGTCGTCACCACATCAACCAGATCTCCGACTCCAGAAAACACAATTTGGCTGGGTGATCGGAGGTTCAGTTCCGCAACATCAACGAGTGAGATGCCACGCACAAAATGTGGACTTCTCATTGGAAAAATTCTGGGAAATCGAGGAAGGACCCCAGACACAGCATTGGTCATTAGAAGAGAAACACGCAGTCGACCACTTCAATCGACATTACAGACGGGATGCTTCTGGACGTTACAACGTTGCATTGCCGTTTAACGAGAAACAAGAGCAGCTGGGCGAATCGTTCAAAACTGCTCTCAAGAGGTTTCATGCTCTCGAACGGAAATTCAAGATCGATCCAGAGCTGCAGGCACAATACGAGGCAAATATCAAGGAGTATCAACAGCTCCAATATTTGTCAAAGGTCATCGACGGGTCAGAAACAAGGTTCTATCTACCGCATCACGCAGTAATCAAAGGAGATAGTACCACGACCAAGGTGCGGGTGGTCTACGACGGCTCCGCAAAAACCACAAGCGGCGTATCCCTCAACGACGCCCTAATGGTCGGGCCCACAGTGCAGGACGACATCCTGCACCTAATCCTCCGATTCCGCTCACACAAATACGTCTTGACGGGAGATGTCGAGAAAATGTATTTGCAGTTCGGTGTGCGGAAAGAAGATCGCTGTTACCAGAGGATTCTGTGGAGAGATGAGCAAGGGTGCATCAGCACCTACGAGCTCAACAACATCACCTTCGGACTCGCGTCCTCTCCATTCCAAGCAATCCAATGCTTGCGGCAATTGGCAGAAGACGAAGCACATCGCTATCCGACGGGAGCGCACATCATCAAAAAGGATATGTACGTCGACGATCTGTTGACAGGATTCGGCACAATCGAAGAAGGCTTAGCAGCACGCCAAGAAGTCACAGAGCTTCTACGTCAAGGGGGTCTCAACATTCGCCAGTGGGCCTCCAACGATCCACGGCTGCTGGCAGGACTTCCAGATAACGCGATCCACAAGCGATTGCAGTTCGACGACGGATCCACGCTCAAAACGTTGGGAGTTTTCTGGGACGCACAGACTGACTCTATTGTCTACACGGTGAAGCCAGTCGCACAAAACAAGGCAGCCACCAAGCGATTCATCTTATCGGAGATCGCAAAAATCTACGATCCGTTAGGTCTACTTGGACCTGTCATACTGGGCGCAAAAAAAATCATCCAAAAATTGTGGCAGCTCAAGTTGGACTGGGACGAATCACTGCCGCAGAGCATCAACACTGAGTGGATCAACTTCTGTGCAGAGTTAAACGCACTGAATGACATTGCATTCCCTCGGACTATCTGTCAAGACAATGGCCGAGTCATGGAGATGCACGGATTCTGTGACGCAAGCATAGTCGGATATGGAGCCTGCATCTATCTGCGATCAACAGACTCAGAGGGAAGACATCAGTCACGGCTATTCTGTGCAAAGTCAAGAGTAGCACCTCTAAAGACGACATCACTGCCGCGACTGGAACTGTGTGGTGCCTTACTCCTGGCCAGATTATATAAGGCCATAAAAAACACAGTTGGTGTTCCCATCAGCAGAACCGTCCTCTGGAGTGATTCAACCATCACGCTCCACTGGATCGCCACATCTTCACACTTGCTGAAGACCTTCGTTGCCAATCGGGTGGCGGAGATCCAAGAAGCGACCCACGAGGGCGAATGGAGGCACGTTCCAGGAGAAGTCAATCCGGCAGATGCCTTATCAAGAGGACAGCAACCAAGGGAGTTCACGACAAACACCTTGTGGCCTACCGGACCAACGTGGCTGCTCCAAGACGAACCCAACTGGCCCCGAACTGAAATTCCGCAACTGACAGCAGATCCAGAGGCCAAGCGGATCACTTGCCTGACCATCGCTACAAAGTCGTCAATATTGGACAGATTTTCGTCCATTCAAAAATTGAAACGTTTCGTGGCACTCGCTCTGCGTTTCAAACGAGAAAATCGTGGCAAGCACCGTGGGGTGCGACCGTATCTACAGGAGATCAACGCAGCTGAACTCCGCATCCTGCGGCTCGTGCAAGAAGAGGCTTTTGGCAGCGAACTCCAAGATCTGACAAAACAAAAGGGATTGGATTCCAAGAGCAAACTGCTATCACTTAGCCCATATCTCGATCCGAACGGGATCCTTCGAGTTGGAGGCCGTCTCAGAAATGCCACGTTACCGGAGAGTCAGAAACACCCGGCATTGCTGCCCAAACATCACCACGTCACGACGCTCATCATCCAAAACGCGCATCAAACGCACGGGCACGCCGGTGCACTAGCAACACTGTACGCTGTGCGTCGACGGTTCTGGATTCTCGATGGACGCAACGAAGTTCGTAGAGTCATCCGAACATGCATCACGTGCACGAAGGCAAAACCTCAGACCGTGGAATACCTCATGGGAGATCTGCCGCACGCCCGAGTGACTCAAGCCCGCCCGTTCATCAACGTGGGAATTGATTATTGCGGTCCATTTGTTATCAAGGAAAAGAAGCACCGGAACCGTGTGCAAATCAAATCCTACGTGGCTGTCTTTATTTGTCTGGTAACAAAGGCCGTACACTTAGAGCTGGTCAGTGACATGACAACAGCGGCGTTCCTCGGTGCATTGCGGCGATTCATCGGTCGACGTGGAAAATGCCAGATGATTCAGTCCGACAACGGCACTAATTTCGTCGGAGCCAAAAACGAGCTCAAGGAGTTGGTTGACATGATCAAGTCCGACAACCACAACGACAAGGTCACCGATTATCTTGGAGACGAAGGCATCGAGTGGCGTCTCATTCCACCAGCCTCACCGCATTTTGGTGGCATCTGGGAAGCAGCCGTCAAATCCTTCAAACATCACCTGAGGCGAGTAGTTGGAAAGGACCTCTTCACGTTCGAAGAATTCAATACACTCATCATTGAGATTGAAGCAATCTTGAATTCTCGTCCACTCACACCAATTTCGGCGGATCCGAACGACTTGCTCGTCCTAACTCCAGGACATTTCCTTATTGGCGATTCATTGACGAATCTGCCAGAACACGACCTCACGCGAGTCACTACGAACCGTCTCTCCAGGTGGCAACACATCCAACAAATAAGACAACACTTCTGGGCGAGATGGCACAAGGAGTACTTGAACGAGCTGAACATACGACATAAATGGGCCACTAGGCAGCCATCGATCACAATTGGAGGGGTGGTGCTCATAAAGGATGACAATATCCCACCGATGCAGTGGAAGCTAGGAAGGATCATCGAGCTGCATCCAGGTGCCGACGAAATCCCACGAGTAGCTACCGTCAAGACCAATCGAGGCTTGGTGAAGAGGAATCTGCGGAAGTTGGCTCCCTTACCCATCGATACGACCATCACCAGCAACAACAACAACAACATGGGAAGCGATCGTTGATCGGCACAGCCTCTCAAGGGGCCCAGTATGTTGCGTCGCACGCAACGTACACAATAATTCGTAATTTTAACCAAGTACTAATATCAAACAAAATTTAGTTAACTGTAACTCGTGACTGTAGTATAAGACAATTTTATATTTCTTTATCATTTGTGCATACGTGACCGTCGTCAGGAATAGTTGGAAGCGGAAAACCCAAATAAACCACTCCGCGACCAGCTATTCCCCATCTACTCTTCATAAAACACTTAAATAATAAAAAATTCCCCAATCCCCACAATCAGCGGTCGAGCACGGCCGGCCACGCTAATCCGGCCCATGGGTCAGTCGCAGAATGTACGGCACCCAATAAAATGGTCGCCACATCTACGGGCCAAGCGGCCAGCTGAGTAATTTGGGAAATTCCGGTCCTGTAGCCCATCTACCCTTTCCTCACGTACTCATTTTTTGGTCCAATCAAAATCCTTGAGATTTTCCATCCCCACCTTTTTTCCAGTCTGCGAGGCTCTGCAAAAATCCTCGCAGTGCAGTTACTCGAAAGTACTCAAGCACACAACATCCAAGTGTCGAACAGTCAGTCACAGTCAACTGCTGTTCGGACTTAGCAAATATTTCTCAACAGTCAGAGCATCAGCCGCTGTTGAAGTATTCACTCAAATTAAAATATCATCGTAAAACAAATATTATCCAAAACTTAAATATTATTTAGACTAAATATTATCGTGTACAAATTAGTAACTTGTAAATAAATAATTAACAAATCTATCTCAATCCGGATACACAAATTTCATCAATTAACAATTACACCAAGTGAAAATACGGTAACTTGGTAGTCGCCAACGTTTTGTCAACAACAGATTGTTGAGGCCCAGATAAACAACCTTGGCCAGTTCACGGAAACTGCAAAACGAGACGCGACAAAGGAGTGGGTAATCTGCACCCCATGGTTGTTTTCCGTAGACTTAAATAAAAGAAAGAGGGCATTATAGAGGTTAAAAGGAAAGGAAGGAATCTGGTAGAGGTTTTTTTGGATAGCTACCAGAAAGCTAAAAGATGATTGATTCGCAAGATTCTAGTCTACCAGCGACTTGGCGAGCATTTATCCCAAGTTCCAGATTAACCAGAATAGGAGTAGCTAGAGACATAGACTCCTCATTGTCAGAAAATGAGATTAGAGATGGAATAGAGTGGGTATCTGACCCTGTTAAAATAGTAAAAATCGAACGTATTAACCGTATGGAAAAATCAGGCAAAGAAAATGGGAAACTGACTCCGACCAGCTCTGTTAAGTTCTGGTTCGAGAGCACTTTTGTCCCTGAAGTTATGATTATTTATAAAATGAGGGTCAAGGTTTCGGTCTTCGAACCTAAAATTGTAAGATGCTCCAAATGCCAAAGATTTGGTCACCCGTTCAAGTTTTGTAGGGGGAGCGCTCGCTGTATGCACTGTGGTGAGAACCGCCCCTCGGACTCTTGCAAATCTAACAAACTTTGTTGTGCTAATTGTGGTGGCGCCCACCCAGCGAGTGACTCAGAGTGCTCTGCCTTCATTAACCAAAAGATTTACAACAAACTAATGGCCTTCTTAAATTTAAGCAGAGTGGATGCAGCTGAATTGGCCAAGGCCAACAAATTATCGACCGTCTACAGAGCGATTTCGTTTATAGAAAGCAAAAACTCTAGGATAGGAGTCTCTTCGCCGTCTCCTGTGATCCTTGGCCAAGAGTCTATCAACCGCTGGCTCACTGATAAAGAATGGAATCAGGCCTGGGGTGAGGCCTTTCCGCCTCTACCTCGGGACCGTGAATTGAGCCATACACCTCAACCGGAGCCATTAAGAAGGAATTCTCGCAAGAAAAAAACTCCAGTAAGGAGAAAGATAGCTAAATTTGGTGACTCTCACTTAGAGTTCCCCTCAGTATCCAGGGCTCTGGTGAACGAGCATCGGACCCAGAGTGCGCCTCCGGTTACAGAGACTTCGCTTTCTAGGAGCGAGGGCGAGGACCGGTCCTTAATTAAGGGGGCTTCTGGGGACTCCTCCTCCTCCTGTTCTCTTATGACGGTGGTGGATGATGGGGACGTGGATCGTGCTTCACCTGTTGGCATTACGGACAACTTATTATTTACCACCTCGACGGGCCTGAGAGTCGTCGATCTAGATAAACAATTCCCGGAATTCCTGGGTCTCCAAGTGGAGATTAGCTCTACTATCGAGCATTGTGACGAGATGCCGATAGAGGCTAGCTCTCCTTCCATTCCTTGCAGTAATAAAAGCAACAACAATAACAGCAACAACAACAACAACAACAACAACAATATCTATAACAACGTTAACAACAGCAATCCGAGCAAGAGCGAATTGGGAAGCAGTAATACTGAACAACTCCCTCTTTTGATGGAAAGTTCTCCTAAGGACGCATGAGCTTAGCTCATTGTTCTTTGGGCCTACGATTCCCTTTTTTCTGCTTTATTCTATTTGCTCTTTTTTGGCCTTTCCTCTTTGTTTTTCTCTTTTAAAACACCGTTGTTGTTGGCTCGTTGAATAATCTCAGTTTGGTTCAATGGAATTGTAGGAGCCTTCTTGGCAAATCTCAGATTCTCCCAGCCCTCATAGATTCAGTCGACATACTTATTCTATCAGAAACGTGGTTTAGTTCTTCAAAATGTACTGAAATTCCATCATTTGAATTAGTTAGGAAGGATCGTAACTCAGAAAATAATGGAGGTGGTGTCGCCATCGGAATTAGAAAAAGCATTTCTTTTAAGATATGCAATGTCAACAATGTTGGGTGGTCTGAAAGACAATTGGAGATAGTTATGGTTGAAATCTTCCTCAGAGGAGGTAAGAATTTGTACATAGCCAGTATTTACAAACCCCCTGAATATCGGGTTAGTCCTCGTATTTGGAGTGGCTTTCTTAGAGAAATCTTCCGTATATCTGAGAATAATTATTTAATCTTGGGTGGAGATTTTAATTCCCACTCCCCTTTGTGGGGTTATCACGGCTGGAATTCCTCAGGCAGGGCTTTAGACAGCGCTGTCCTTGATTTTGACTTATGTATCTTAAATGATGGTTCCCACACCTATTTTCCAAAACATGCTCGCAGTAATGCGTTGGATTTGACCTTTGTTTCTTCAGATCTATATTCTCTTTGTAATTGGTCTACTTCTCATGACTTGCTAGGGAGTGACCATGTGGTTTTAAAAATTTCTATTAAGGAATTAATAACTTGCAACACTGATCGTCGCCCTTCTATGAAAACCAATAACGTGGATTGGGAAGCTATTAAGATTGGGCTCGTTACGAGCTCAACGTCTCTTAATGTTACGACGCATAAGTTTTTGGATTGCTACGATAGCCTAGTAGACAAGATTGGAGAGTGTCTCCTTTCCTCTGGTGCTTCATTGAATGTTAACTCTTCTGAAGTTCCTGGAAAAAGGAGAACACCCAAATTATGTTGGAACTCCGTTTGTAAAAGTGCTCTTGAACGCAAGCGATTGGCCTTCAGAGCGGTGAAAGAAAACAAAGACAAGTCGAAGACTGATCTATTAATTCAAAAGTGGACTGACGCGGATATTGAAGCCAAGCGTATCTTTAAGGAGGAAAAGTTTAAGGCTTTCAAGGATTTTGCGGGCTCAATTAAGCCTGATTTAGCTATTAAAAAGGTGTGGGAAGTGGTTCGCAGATTTAACGGTCTGGACTGCTCTCCGGATAACAACAAATTTGTCTCTGACAAGAGTAAGGAAGAACTGAATAGTGCAATCCTTAAAGTTGCTCCCCCAATTCCAGCAGACTTCTCGTTTCCACTTTTCCCTATTAGGATCAATCCTGGCATTGTTACGGGCATTTGGATTCCTTGTTCGTGCGAAGAACTCAGGTTTATACTTTCTAATTTAAAACAGAAATCAGATTTGATTGGAAACAGTACCATTCAGAACCTCCCCCCGGAGATTATCAACATTGTCTGTAAAATTTTTAACAAAATTATGTACTCGGGTCTGATTCCCAAAGCCTGGACTCAATATGATATCTGCCTTATTCCTAAACCATCGAAGGGGTTTAGGCCTATTGCCTTAGCCTCCTGTTTTTTCAAGGTCTTTGAGAGAGTCGTGAAGTCTCGGCTAGATTTCTTTCTGGAATCCGATCTGGTGATTCCTAATTCCCAGTTCGGGTTCCGGAAAATGAGATCGTGCGTTGATAACATTGCTATTTTTACGACTGACATTCATAATGCTTGGGCTCGCAAGGAGGTTGTCTCTGCTGTATTTCTAGACCTGGAGGGAGCTTACGACAATGTTCTCCCGCACGTCTTATTACAAAACCTTGCAAAACTCAGAATCCCGAACTGCATTGTCAACCTTATCCTTAATATTATTGGTAAGCGTAATGCCAACTTCTACTCTAATGGTAGATATATCAAGAACAAAGATTTAATTAAAGGCCTGCCTCAGGGATCTGTCCTCAGTCCCTGTCTTTTTAATGTTTATTTGAGGGACATTAACGAAAACATCGGTCAGGACTGCCAATCTCTCCAGTACGCAGATGATATCGTCCTCTATGCCAAACATTCTGATTTGAACAGGTGTTTGAAAAGTCTTGAGAGAGGTTTCTCTCGTCTATGCAATTGGTTATTGACTATAGGCCTGCGGGTTTCAATCCCTAAGTCTAAATTTATGGTCTTCTCTAGAAGGAGGTCGATCCCAGATGCTCTAGTTATAAGGATGGGTAACGGTGTGATTCCTAGGTCTCACGTTGCGAAATTCTTGGGAGTTACCATGGACTCGAAACTCAACTGGAAAGCCTTTATCGGTGATGTTTCGAGGAAGGTTTGTCAGGGTTCCAACGTCTTATCCTCTCTTTCCCACAAATCATGGGGTTCGCATCCGTCTACAATGTTATTGGTGTACAAGGGTCTCATTAGATCACGTCTAGACTGGGCTTGTTTCTGCTCGCATTCTTCCAGTAATTCTCTTATCTACAACCTGGAAAAGAGGCAGTTTGCTGCTCTCCGATTGATTTTGGGGTGTTTTAGATCTACTCCTACCAATATCTTGCTGGACCTGGCAGGCGAGTCCTCGCTGAATTATAGAGCATCGTGCTTGACTTCGGCTTACTTGTGCCGAGCTTTTGCTATCAAATCTCACCCGCTTATTCCGAAATTGAAACTACTCTCTAACAGTATCAATAATCACAATACTACTCCTTCTTATTGTAGATCTTTTCTATTCAAGATTTGGGAAGTGCTCTCGATTCATTCTCAATATGCTTACAGATCCAATCTGCCTGCCTGCTACGAGGTCCCTCTAATCCCTCAACTGGAGAAGATGATTGTAGATTGCAGCATAGGCAGAAGGATTGGTAGCTCTGATAAATCTAATGGCATTCCTAATGCTTCCTTTTATAAAGAAGTTAATAAAAGATGGGCCAACTGGAACCTTATCTTTACAGACGGCTTCAAAAGAGATGGGGATCCCTTTGTGGGTTGCTCTTTCTATATTCAGGGGCGCTAAATGCTTCAAATTTGACTCTATTGCCAACATCTTTGAAGCAGAAGCAGTTGCCATTGTCGAGGCGCTGAAATTTATTAAAAATCACTTACAGGGAAACTCTTTAATATGCTCTGACTCTTTAAGTGTCTTGTACTCCCTTCAAAATTTGGAAGTTTGTGCCAAAACCCATCCTAGCATTTTAGAAATAAAATCGCTAGTCAGTAGGCTTCGCTGCTCCAGTAGAGAAATCGAATTTGTATGGTGTCCGTCTCATTGCGGGATCCATGGGAACGAATCAGCGGATAAACTGGCTGTTCAGGCTCGTTCCACTGGGGATGTGCTCAATTTTAAGGCCCTCCCGAAAACTATGGCGAGGAAAACTCGCGAGATTTTCGGGTCTGTTGAGAAAACTAGAGTTGGTGACCTTTTTAAAAATAAAGGCTGCTTATATGGAAGGCTGAGATCCCTTATGCTTGGATATGTTTGGTTTAACAAGTTGAAGCTCTCGAGAGATGAGATTACTCTTATAAATAGGCTTAGAGCTGGACATATTGGGGTCAATGAACATCTATACCGCATTGGTCTCATTGAATTCCCAGTCTGCGTTTGCGGTTATGATCCGCAATCAATTAACCATATTTATTGGAATTGTCCGGAGACTTCTGCCTCTACTGACTCTTTAATCAAAGAACTGTTTAAACATAAACTTTTCCCCCCTTATGATATAAGGAGCCTTGCGTTCTCGGATTCCGCGGGGGTCTTAATTTTGTTGGCTAAATTTGCCAAAGAAGTAAAACATGTTTGCGCTCTGACATATGATTAGCGGGGTTATTCCCCCTGCCCATTCTCTTTCTAGTTCATAATTACTTTATGTAATATATATGTGATATTAGGTTTACTAATATATCTTTTTGTTTTCTCTGGTGTATAACAAGGAACGTAATTATTTTCCCTTGATTTTATTGAATCCAGGGCACCTAAATTCGTTGATTTTGAAATATTTATATTCTATAAAGTTGTAAGATGTTCAACCTTCCCGCCTTATGGCCCGATCTTTGAGGCCAGTATCACGCTCAGCTTCTTTCTGAGTGTTAACTTTTCCCGTTAGACGTCTCTGACGTTACTGTTCATGAGAAGTTGCTCTATCCTTATGGCTATAGAGCCGTACTTGATTTATAGTGGCTTTACCACCCACGTATAAGCCGCCATTAGTAATTTTGGCCGACACGGTTCGTCCCAGTGGCCAGAGCGGTAAACTGTAGTGTGGTGCTACAGTCCCGCTTGCATTGTTGAAGAAGAAGAAGAAGACGCCTCGATGGCGTCGGACCAACAGGTATTCTCGGGATTCCCGTGACCCATAGGCAATTATTGCAGTCTAGGGTTGCCGATGTGTACGGGTCCGCGACCGGTTAATCCTTCGCTCGCTGACGGCGACCACCATAAAACACTAAAAAGCGTATTTGCTCATTTCCAGTTAATCTCAACGTGCATTTTCCAAGTGAATTGAGGATTAGGTGACGTTTTAAGCTTCGCATCTGATCCGCAGATGTTTCGATATTTGACACGAACGTTACTCCATGATTTTTACAATGGTATGAAAATACTGAATATACGAATGGCGTTAACAAGCTACAATACTTTCCGGGACGGAACA
>JAAXZA010110262.1:0-39588 GCA_018492975.1 Dolichomitus sp. PSUC_FEM 10030005 | reverse complement strand
CTACTTCCCTACATTTTGAATGACTGGACGTTGGGTTAAGTACGTTATGTAAGTTCCTAGACTGATTGCTGTACACAATAAAGCTGCAGTTCGTGTTGTCTTTTGTTGTTCTTGCAACGGGATAGGGTATGAATTGCCGTACTGAAAACGTACGCTACTTCGTACCCTATCCCGTTGCAAAAGCACAACTGTTTGTAGAGTAGCGACATCGGCTGCTTACGTACGTACGGTTATATAACACATCTCCACCTGTTCGCTATCTAACACCGGCATTATGATTAATCAGTTTGATGGATTAATCAGGTTGATAATAATGTCAAAGGCGTGGGGGGGGGGGGTGACGGCATTAAAATTGTATATATACCGGGAAACAAGTTGTTTCTATCAAGCATCCTCGCTCCATAGCAGCCGACTGTTCACAATTAAAGTAAGTTTTTTTTTTGCCATCATCGGTTAAAATGAGTAATGCTCCTGTTATTTTATTCATAGAATGGAAACAATCAAGCGGTTAATATGAGTTATTCTCTTGTTATTTTATTCATAGAATGGCAACAATCAAGGAAATGGTGCATGACGAATCATCAAAATCGCTTATGGATCGACACAAATCTAGAATCCAACGACTGTACCGTTCGATTTGTCATCGAGCTATGGTTTCTGTGTGTACACTCCAACATCTGGACATGCTGGAAAAATTACCCGAAGGAGATCTAGTACCATTGAACGCCGCGATTAAGACATACAAGAGTACAATGGCGAATCCGGAGTATAAGGTGGTGCGAAAACGTTTGCTCCATAATAAGAATCTCGCGGCTGCTTTATTGATGAGAAAAATCAAGGGCCAATTTTGGTGCGATTCCAATCGCCTTAAGAACATAGATTTCCGATTGTTGACTATTATGGATGAATAAAAAAACCATTTATATCTCAAATAATTTTGTATATTCTGTTACTTCCATACCACCGCACTCTCCGCACCCTTTCCATATCTATTCTCGGCACACACACACTTTTGTATGGTGTACGGAATCCTATCTCATTTCAAACATATTATGTCAAAAAATTAATTGCTACGATTATGCGAAACAGCGTAGTGTACGGAATTTTATTATTCACTAGAAAGTCTAAAAATTAAATAGCTTTTGTGGTAAATGTTTGCGCCAATGACCCATTTTTTCGGACCATTGGCGCAGAACAAAAATTATTTCTGTATTAAAGATAATTACAGAATAAGTTTGCGCCAATGGTCCGAAAAAATGGGTCATTGGCGCAAACATTTACCACAAAAGCTATTGAATTTTTAGACTTTCTAGTGAATAATAAAATTCCGCTGCGACGTTAAAATTTTAGCAATGCGGCCATTTAACCACAATGGGTAATAAAAAAGACGATTATTCAATTCACACAAAAAATCCTGTGTGATGATATACAACCACATTTTACGGGCGGGTGCGCGTTGATCATAAAAGAAGATTATACTATTTTAACACCGCACCACGCTCTTTATTCTGTTGTGGCCAATAGCTTGAAATTGATTTATTAAGGCGTTGGCGGGTGGGGCGATTGTCGGCTGTCGTCGGTGTGTAGTTACATGTCGGAAACACTCGTCAAGCATGACACGAATAAGTGACATGATGATGCAATTGCTTTTTTGATTGATTGATATGTGACGATAAGCTTGTGACATATTTAATCTAATTAAAAAAAATCTGATAGTGTAAAGTTATCTAATGATAACTATCATAGATAATAGAATCAAAGTACAATATTCTTATCTAATCGAAGATATAGTATATAAGTTTGCAAAAAAATCTATTGCCATCACTGTGCCGAGAAACCGGAGACCTTCTAGACAACATACAACGCGCTATGGCAGAATCAAATCGAGTAAGTAACCTATAATGTTGCACATGCTGTTTTTTTATTGTCCAGTATTGTGTAAAATCAATTCTTTTTTGGGTGATTAAGAGTAACGACCAAAGACGATTGAGTACTTCATCATCGGATACGGAGTCTAATGATTCGCGAGTTCGTGAATATATACTAAACGCTGATGCACGACGAACAGAATATCGCCAAAAGGTAGCGACAATATTCGAGTCGTCGCCGCCTCATGTGGACGACGATACGAGGAGTTACCGGATGATTGACAACTACGCGGATGCCGAGAGCATGGTGAGTGTTGTTTTTTTCTTCTTTTCTTCAATTAAATATTTAACAAAGAATAAAAAATGACAGTTTGTTTCCCTCTCGCCCAAAAAATAGTTATCGAATCTATTAGAATCGCTCAACAACACTATCGACGAGATGCGTAATAATTCTGAGGCAGACAATTCAACAACACGCCGCATGACGAGATCACAAACTAAACGAATGATGCGCGATACTCAACCACCCAGAGGAGTAATTCATAACAATCAAGAATCTAGTAGGAAATTAGCTACTCGGGTAACAATCAAAAAACAAAAAATTATAGATAAAATATATGCAAAAATATTCAAAACGCGTACCAATATAACTAATATTAAACTTCGTATAACCAAATTAGGCTTAGAGTCTGCGCTTTTAGGCATAAAGTGTAGATCATTCGAACAAGAACAAACACAACTGGAAATGTACCTTGAAAAAGCTTTTTTGCAATAAAGACATGTATTCACACAAATCTATATTTTTATATATTTCCCGCAATCTCACTATCCACCATTTCCATTTAAAAAAAATCATCCGAACTTGCCAGTATGCGCTATTGACCCCCCTTGGCAAATGAGTAATATAGAAAAAAAAACAAAGACATAGAAAAGTTACATCCCAACACTATTGCATCTCGAGTCGTCGTTGCATTAGGTGGTAGTTTAATGGACGATGATTGAGTATCCGTTGCCGATGGTATATTGTCGTTATTGTTAGTAGTTAACGTTAACTAATAGTTCCATCGTATCTGCTCGGCCTTTCAACTACTTATATAACCCGATTATCCCCCCCACTTCACCACGACTACGCTTTATTTAAAAAAAAAACAATAATTATGATTGGTCTGGATATCCCCGCCGCTCAACAGGTTAAATAAAAAATATACAATTAAATTTTGTTGTTCAAATATTGGCTATATACAATTCACTATCTATGGTCATCAATTGCGATGGCTTCCTCAATTATATTGCCGTCACTTTTTTAAATTGGATATCTTATTATCTATTCGCACAGCATTTGTTGTCATCCGCCCACGTAATCCGGTTCCTTGCTTTACTTCCGTTATTACTAATGCATCATCTTGACGCGTCATATCCTTGCGAATAATGAGCGGCGCGCCGCCATACAGTCTGTTTCGATGGATAGTAAGAGTGCGCCGCTAACGCAAAAAAATGCAAAAATACCTGTATGTTTACGTTCTACTTTTGGGTAACTATTCGTAGATAAAAAAAAATGTTAAGTGCGAGACTCGAACTCGCGTCACCGTACTCACTCTCTTGGCTTCGCTTTAAACCACTCGGCTAAACTAGTTCAGCGTTAGATACTAATTATTGGCACATTTATATGTATTTATTTGTAAAAATAGCGCATTGTAATTAACATTTTTTATTCTATAAAGCAATCAATTTAGCGAATATACGTAAAAGGGAACGACCCCGCTCTACTGTCTTCGTAGCAGCGTATCACGCGGCGGCAGCAGCGCACAAAAAAGAGTGGGAGAAAGATATACTGCGTACGGCGACTGTTGTGTGCGCCATGGAAGGGGAGGGCGATGCATAACCATGTTCCCTTCAATTTCAAGTAGCCAGCTTCCATCGCTACCCTCTACCCCCACCACACTTTCTGTTGCTTGACACCTATCACTATTTTTTCCCCTATAAATCGTAGCAACTGAACTCCGTAGTCATTCAGTCGTTATTACTCAAGTTGTGAGCACGCTGCAGTATAAGACCAATAACGATAATACATAGCACTACGATGAGTACTTTGAATACAGTAATGTCTGATAAACGTGCCGAAAGCCAAGATCTATTCATCGAAAGTGACGATAGTGTCGACGCAATTGCTGGAACGCCGCAACACTGTAGTCGTCTTAAACAATTGTTATTGCAACAAATTGCAGATTCATCAAAAATTGATACCGAAGTTCCGATTGTCGATGATGGAGAGGTGGCGGCGATGGCAACTGTATCATCGACAGCAGCATCAGAAGAAACATTGTTCTCCGGTGCCGATGAAGAATCAGTAAAGGGAACGGCCAAAAACATTATTGCGACACCCGATAAAAGTGCATCTGAGTCACGGAGTTACCATTCACCAAGTCAAGAGGGACAAATTGTGGATTATGATATCGAATCTATTATGAACGAAGTTTTAAATCCAAATGGCAAACGCCCACTATTGACAACACACGACTCTGCTTTGCAAAAACGACGTCGTCTTAATGACAAGGAGGCAATTGAGTTTGAAAACAATTTTAGTATTTTCAAAAAATTCAATTCTATTAAGGGATGCGAAGAAATTGAAAATCGAGATTGTGTTAAATCGATTGATTTCTACAATAATTACGACAGTTCCGCGGACATTAGGAAAATGGAGCACTTTACCGACGCGAATGATGAACAACAATCCAGGGCTTCAATTGCCCAACTCATCGTTGATTTAACCGAAGATACGACGCTTGACGACGAGCAGAGTACAAAAAATACTATCGACAATAAAGTTACAAATGCTTCAGCGAGAGACTGCGATGACATAAAATGCGAGAAGCCAGTAGCCGATAAAGAAAAGGACGTTGAGCAGCCGACCGCAGAGCGCGATACGCAGAATACGGAAGCTACAAAATCTCAGGTATGTGGTAAGGAGAATTGAGACTCAACCCGCGTTTTTTAACCACAGCTATTCATAAATAAAGTTTCTCCAAACCAATTTTTTTTTCCGTAGGCAGTGGTTAAAATATTATCGCTTGGCAACAAAAGACTCGTATAAAAATCTAATGTTGTCTTTTATGTTTTTTTTTTCAGGTGTTACCAGACAACGACCATCTGTAAACTATGCCTACGATCCCCATCGTCACGGCGCAGCGTACACAGCACGGATACTCATGGACAGGATGAAATACCCTTCCGTAGAATCTTATCGCAGATGCTTAATGTCTCAAGACATCTTATTCGAGTATCCGATTATCTTTACATTGCCCACCCCAGTTATTAATATTATTAATGGTCACGATAATATCAATTTGCCGACAATACTAACTGCATTCCAATTACCCGTAATTCAACATGCTACACTACATGTTTATCCAGGAACGCAATTGTTTAAGAAGCGGTATATTTTAACTCCAGAAAATAAGGATTTTGTCGCCGAGCTGTTACCGAGAAAATTTGTGTCTCTATGGCCAGCGTTACGAGAATCCACCCACCAGTGGCTCGACGATGAGGGTGTAATACCATACAATCGCCACTGTATGGTCACGGGTGTGCAATTTATGATTAATATTAATAAAAAAACAGACGATTTGCACGAATTATATTACGAATATCGTATAGGCGGTAAAGTGGAAGTTTTGTAATTTTCTTCGTCTGACAATAATTACACTGTGTTACAAAATAAATATTGTATTTTTTGTGAAAAAAAAAACCTTCATCCTACCAACCGAATAGACATTAATTTTCGTTACAATTTTTTATTATGTAGCGATGGGCGGGAGCGGCATTAAAACTTGAGTTTATTTATTTTTTGTATTTGTAAAGTTAATCGGTTTCATATTCAGAAGCCAATTCAATGCGATTCGATTTATCTTTTCGTACAGTTGACATTACCTTGTTCGTGTTTTTACGCTTTTTATACCATGCATTTATTTTATCTACCACGTCACGAAGTATATCATTATAAAGAATATAATTGGACAATTTTTCTCCGGATCTATAATATTTCATAACGTTTATAGTAACATCATAATCTCCGGAAGCAAAATATCTTGGATTATCGTCTATTAAAACATATGGATATATATTTTTTTTCGTATGAGCTTATCAACATAATGCGCGTCTTTGGTGCCTTGATGCAAACCTGCTATAATTCGTTTAAACTTATCCAATGCTGGATTTTGCTTTAGAAATGCTTCGGCATGCACATCATTTCCGGCTGTCCATAAAATTACTATATTCTGTACAAATATTTTTCTCAAGAACTCACCAACTCGTGGAAATAATTGATTTCTTTTGTCAATTAGCGTATCATCGAGATCTAGTACAATTACAGCTGGCCCAAGTTGAGGCATATGCTGCTGCTGCGATCTCTCTTTTGTATTGGATGGCGATATGTTTTTTTGGGATGATGCAAGTCGTACTATTCTCGATTTAATTGAGCGTTTTTTTTGTTTTTTTACTCGACCGCTATGGGTAAATCGTCGAGCGCCGCTCCGCCGTATCAACGTATCATTTTCATCGTCATTAGACATTGTGGTGTCGTCGGTATCAGGACTTCCAGCGCTCGCATCGCTGTCTTCATTATCTACAAACGGTCTATCAGCTCGACGCCGTGATAATTGACTCTTTCGTTTTCTTTTAACTTGCCTATTATCTGCATAATTTAACATATTGTGTGAACTATTATAATCCGAATCCATATTTTTTTTGCTTATTTCGCCTTAATGGCGACTGTGCGTAATATTGAAAGTCTGTCCCTTGCGCGATAGTCCTTATTATTTTAGTAAAATAGATTTTTTTAGCTGCCTTTGAATACTTCGATATTTTACCAGCGTCGATGTGTATGGCGATATTTTTAGTCGTTTATTTTTCTTTCTCAAATAATTATAACTATATATCGACAAAATAAATTGACGAATTATTTTTTTTACGCTGTCGGTTTCCAATGAATCCGCGTCATTGTTTCGCGCTAACCGCAACGTATCAAGCTTGGCAGCAAATGCATCTTCCTCGGTATCACCTTGTAATCGCACTAAGCTTGCAGCGCGAAGAGACGATTTCTCCAAGTGTTCATGTAGAAAATTATATTCTGCATTTTTTACATCGCAACTATCGCTCTCTACAATATTCTGAAATGTTTTTACAAATGCAATTAAAGATTCTTTAATGTGTCGACGGGCGACAACGAATAACCTATTGACTGTACTTTCATATTGACTTTTTTGCAACATGCCAAATTGTTTGTCCAAATTTATCAATTCATCTCTAGCGGAGTTATATTTCTTCAGTTTGTTATTCACGCGTTTAAGAATATCGCCATTAACGCTATTATCTACAATAGATCGTTCATCAACACCCAATTTTATTGCATGATCTTCGACACCGTCTGTTATCTGCGATGTTAACTTATCAAGCTTATCTCTAGAGATATTGATTTCTCGGAGCATGCCATGTAAATATATGTTTTCGCGCTGCAGCATACTCAATGTACTTCCTGAATAGTCATGTTTCTGTAACAATTGGCGAACTTGGTCATCGCGCATGGCGAATATTATATCAAGCGCTTTTGATACATAATTGGGATCGTAATTATCGTTGTTATTTTCCATTATGCAAATAAAAATAGTATTCAAATGTAATAAAGTTTATTCGAAAAATATTATTGTATACACCATGATGATAATAATTACCACTTAATATAACGACGACACAAAAGATATACGATTTATATAATAACAAAAAATAGACAGTTTCATTATTATTATTATAGACACTCAAGGATTATAAATTAGATGGAGCGCAATGATTATTTTTTTAGGTTCGGATGGGTTAATTAAATACGCTTATAAACTACACGAGATTCGTTGTTTTTTCGATAAACAACCCGATCGTCATACTTTGAAAGTGTCTCTCGGCTCACAGACTGGCCCTTAGTTTCACACCATGACACTCGAGTGCCTCCTTGAAATTTCGTTAGACACACAGCTGTGCCAGTGAGACGCAGTCCGCCAGACGAAGGTTTATTTGCATTCTCAGTTGCAGATGATAAGGTCGTGGGTGGTGCCATTATAATTCTGCGAAACATAAAAACACGACATAAAATAAATTAATACCAATTGCGTACTTCATCACTAGTCATTAGTGCGTACAGTAATTAAAGATATGCATACCAGTGAATATATTTTTATGGCCGCGTTGTAAGTGGATATACGATAGTTTCGTTGGCGGTCCAGAGTGGCTTCGGTGAGTTTAGGCTATGTGAATGGTGACGCGGTGCCTGTCCTTTTTATACCCCCGTCGCCCGTACGTAAAAGCCGTTGCCCCTCGGTTGGAATTGTGCGCGTGCGCTGATAGTAGGCGTCTGTATTGAGACAGTCAGTTTCTTCCCCTTCCTTTAGATGCGAAATTCCTTACTACGTTCATCACGAAAAAAATAAAAATAAGCACATGGAGTTTAACGAACAAAGGCGAATGTCATCGCGACGTAGTAGCGGCGGTAGTGGTGGCTCGCGAACTGTTGTGCTATGGTGTATTTTTTCATTGCTATTACTTATAACAATCATCATTGGATTATTCTACTATAAATTCTATAGATTGAAAATGCCCAAGATAGATACGCTTATTATGGAAAATGATCAAAATTATCATAATAAAAAATATGCAAATAACGATAATAGTGTTAATGTAAAACCGTTAGCCTTTGAGAATGGTTTGCCATTGGATACTGCTGCCGTCGCCGCGAACACCAAGTTAATAGAAACTGTAGAGCCATCGGCGCCACCGCCTATAATATATGAAACCGATAAAACGTTAGAGTTGAGCGACGATGATGCAGACAACAAAAAAGAGTATTTACACTCGACGTTTTTACTAGTAAAGGATGATAAGAAAAAAAATAAAATTTACGATTTTAGACTACTTAAAAAACCGACACATTCGGCATTATCTTCGAAAAGAAAGGATAACATTCAGGACTGCGCCATAGAACCCGTAGTATTTGACGATGGCAATAACAGACTCCACAGCGATGCGGTCGATACTCGTAGCAGCGACAACGTAAAGCCTGGTGGCGCGACGGTTGACCTCGACTGCCAATCGCAACCGTTGCCAGCGACGACGAACAGTGAACAACAGAACGCGGTAGACCCTGTTGCTATGCTGCGCCAACCACAGATAGTTTCGACCGAGACAGCGAGTCCCAAAGACTATAAAATATTTAATATACAAGTCGCCCCCCATGTCAGAGGCAATGACGAGGAGGATGCTGCGACGACCATGGGGGATTTTATTACCGACGAAACCCAGACGGATAATAACGCTGCGGGATTGCATACTACCATGACCGACGATGACGACACGATGGTAGCAGATGTGTTTATGCCATATAACTTGAAAGAATCTTCTCATACCACCACCACGTTCTCACAGTCGAGAGAATTCGAAGAATCAACCGAAAAGTCAAATGGCCAAAACGTGACAGCGTCAGATCTTACAAAAAATACACATACGAATGGCGGCGGCGGGATATTTACAGCACTCTTTTCTAAGAAAATTCGAACATAAATCAAGCTGGTCCTACTTCCCCCCCCCCATTGTTCTTCATTTTTTCTCTTTATATCATATACGATAAACCACTTCAATATCCCCCCCCCTATCCTTGGTGTTAGGTCATCCAAACGTTCTCTGATACCACCACTGCACTGCGCGGTTCCCGAGCCTAGTGGCCTACGTGACTGCGCTCAGTTCTGATCGTGTGTCACGGCTAAAAGATTTCTCACATTTTGCATCAGTGTGGCTGAGGGAGGGGAGGTGGGGCAGATAAGAAAGGAGGGAATCATAGGGCGCTATTGATACTGCGCAGTAGCAGGAAAACGTGTGTGGCGGCAAGGAGGGCGGTGGGCGCAATAGTGTACGACAAATTTACAACGGTCGGTCGGTGTGTATCGCGCGCACGACAAAAGAAAGTGCGTGAACTTCCAATATTCAAAGCGCACGTTTACAAATAGATATTACGTTGAGTATATATAACAATATATATACACTTTAATATACTCGAGCGGGACAAGTGTAAAGGCAAGTAACGAACAAAAATATAATTATGATTGCGGTATTAAAAAAACGTGTGCGCAATAAAACATTAGTGACAATTTCACCACCGCCGCCTGTAATCGAAACGAAAACTGCCTCATCCTACGTGGCAGATACGGGCAGTAACGATTTTGTCCACACTCTACGAGAGTCGCAATCGTCGCCGATACCAACAGCAGCAGCAGCGGCGGTAGCAGTTGTTGCGAGGAGCGGCAATAGAGGCGGGAAGCGTGGTGGGGATTTGCCACCGCCTAGGATGATGGTGACGGGTGCGTACGAAGAAGTTATGAAGACCACTTGTGGCAACCAACAGTTGCAATTCATCAACGGAGCGACTATGTCATCATCTGCAATTGCCGCTACCGCCGCTGTTACTATGGGGGGTGCATTGACAATTACCGGAGATACTGATAATACAAATACTGCAATTACGAGTGGTGTAGTTACACGAAAAAAACGCGGCCGGAAGAGAAAAAATTATAACGACAAGGCTGCGACAAAAGTCATTGAATCGGAAAATCATTATTGTCGTAACGATATGCCGCCTCCTCCCGTGGCGACATCATCAATATCGTCTGTACCGACAAATACAATTGTAGCAGAATCTACATTATCCATCATGGAAAATACAGAAAGTTTATCGTCGGCCGTTAGTCGAAAAAATCCTGCGCATCGACGGCAGTATCGGTATATATTTTTCTTGTCGATATATTATCATTACATATTGTCTATCGATCATATATATATATTTGTTTTTTTTTTGTATTTCAGAAGAAAACTCGGTCACGCCACTGGTGTACAATACTGTTTCTCACCTAGAACTTTGGGTCAACTGCTCATGGATCTCCACCACGAAACTAAGAGAAAATGCACATATTACACATCACCGGTAATATTGAGACAAATGCCTTTTACAATACCAATTGTCGATCGCAATATCAATATAACAAATTGCCACAAAGTAATCACCACCACACCGATTGCCATGAAGATGGGCATAGAATTGCCACAAAAGCTATACGAACAAAAACTAACGACCATTCAAAGACGTTTAGTTGCCGCATTGTCGATCAAGCGTTTATTAAACATACAATATCTTGTGTACGAGCAAGTTAATCCTACTGGAATACACTCAATGTCTAATTTTTTCGCCGGACATATGAAAATCACTGACTCGTTGATTGAAAAATTAAAATCCGTCACAACATTAGCTGCGAGTATTGAACTGATAAAAACACACGCTGTTTTTGTACCATCGAACGGTGAACATACAAATCTACCGATTTTATACGAATCACAGATAATGACGGACTCTGTACGAGCATCGCTCAAAAAACTAAAGGATATTCGCTACAAATGCTCGCCACAACGATTATATCGAGCATCGTCCGATTTTTTTGGCGAATACTCGAAAATTTGCTACAATTTGTATCGCAGCGTTACCGATTGTTTTGTAGTTGGGCTATTGAATCAAAGAGTCATTATTATCGAAGACATCAAAATGGATGAGATATTTACAAACGATACTGACGCAACGACAATTGATGCCAAGTGTTTTGGTATGTTAGATCGCGAAACCACAGATTATGCATTGTTTAAGTGCATCAAATCAAAGGATCGCCCGGAAAATCCTGAAACAACTAAATCGAATCATGCAAAAACTAAGCACGTCGAGGACTCATCGGTGGATGAAAATCTAGAAGACAACGAGAATGAGGATGAACCGGTTCGTAAAAAAAAACGAAAGGTAATCAATTATTCGCATCAGGCTATGTTGGCCATGCCTAGAGTTTGGTCTGAAGGCGAACTATTCGACACGCTTCAGCTCCAACCTGATTGTGACGCGGGAGAGTTACCTGCGCAATGTTCGACCTTTCAATTGACAGTGGGACCGCTCGTTAACGGATTCATCCAAGATCGAACTGTAAGTCGTAAAATTCATATCATTCACGATGGTGCACCGGTGATGTGGCTTTTTTTATCCACGCGTAGTCGCATCATTCTAGAGAAAGTTTTACGATCACACGTTGAGCATCGTCGGATAAGAACTTTTGCCACAGATCCAAATATGAGTGGCGGATACGTCTTCAGTCTGGATTTTTTTCGAAAAAACAATATCGACTTTGATGTAATTATTCAATGGCCCGGCGAATGTTTGATAATTAACGAGGGTACTTGTGCACAGAGCATCGTTCTCGGAGCTAATTATTGCGAGTCAGTTGAGATACAATGTGCACGAGGTAAATTCACGAACCACTTGATACCCGTCAGACAAACTCTGTTATCATCACCGTCAATGGCCAATGGACTTACATTACCGCTATCAAATCAACAAAAAAATATCGTTGATTGTAATGCGACTACGTATAGACTTGCTGAGGTGAATCATACCGACAAATGCCAATGTTGCGGTACAATCTTCCAGGACCCACACGAGATGATAGCACACAAACGATTAATGACAAATACATTTAAATGCCTTCGATGTAAAAAATATTTTTGCTTTTTTGAATTTACATCACACATATTCTCGCATGTCGTCGATTATTCAGCATGTTACATCTGCCAGAGGATCTACGAGAAAAATTTTAAGCATCTTATTGATGTACACGCCATACCATTGAAGCGATCGGTATCTCGAGACTTGTCGTTTCAATCAGCCTACAACGAATTATTGAAATCTGGTCCAATATTACCGGGAAAGTTATCTCCATCGGAACTACATCGGCGACGTCAACGTATAAGTACGTATATATATATTTTTTTTTCAATTGTATTATTAAATTGGTTATTATTTTTTTTTGTCTTTTTCTTTACAGTTGATATCGTTAATGAGACTTCTCTGCTGTTGGGCATGACTCCAATATCCAGCGACGAGTGGGATCAACCAGACGATTTGAACGAAAAACTGTCCAGTGCTGCTGTATCCATTGATGTGGATGACATACCGGAGTCTCTAAAACACTATATCGATGATACTATTTCGCCCATCATCGTCGCCACAAATACAAAAACACGAGCCACTAATAGCACAAAAGATTCATCAGTTGCCGCCGTCAAATTTGTACCACAACCTCACCACACGCCAACAACAGCAGTGATACCGACAACAACTGCTGCCCCCCCGGGCCCTATCGAAAAAAATACAAGTGATACCCTGTACGATTGGTACTTTCCTCAAAAACGTGATAAATACTTAAATTTGATCCTACGTTGTGCCAACGAGGCAAATCTTACGATAAAAGTTGATGTCATAATAGCATATTTTTATTATCATACTGGCGTTACCCCCCCGCAAGGTTCAGCCCCCAAAGCTAACGAATTTCCAATCGCACTGTTAAAAGTTTCCGAAAAGGTGACCAATAAAAATATTGACAATGTTAAACAAGTATCCGAAGTACTTAATACGCCAATAAATATCTCATTGGAAAACGACGTAAGCAATATCGTAGGCAAACCCCGCATAAGAAAACCAGTAACAAAATGGACCACCATAAAGTGTTCAACTTGTAACAAAAAAATCATCGAATCCGATATGGCAGATCACGAAAAAATTTGTGCACAAGCATCAATTTGCGATATATGCGGAAAAACACTATCGTCTATTTATTGTATGAAGCGACACCGCGTATCGTGCGCAAAAAAAAATACGTAATTTACTATAAAAACAGCGATTTTGTCTGCGTTGTATATAATGAGTAGGTGTGGAAAAAAGTTAATAAATATTACTTTTTATGAACCCGACTCTATATTTATTTCTAGAAAAACATCCATCCTATTTGTGATCCCATGTAATATATATATTAAAAAAACATTTATTACTTAAATTATTAATAATTGTGCGTTATAAAGAAATATCTATATATAAAAAATAATAATCGGGGCCTAGCGCTTATCTGCGAGTGACTTCCTCGAGCTGGGAATTCAATTATATCATATCTTCCTAAACCACACTGGAGGACATGTATTTTTTTCGATAAATTTTACGTGTCCCTGAAATGCCTAAATGAGAATACAGAAAAAAATGTTATCTCGTGACTAACTATGATAACAAAAAAAATTGGGACGGGACCGCAGGAAAGCGGGGGGGGGAGGAGGACAAAACCAAGCCTTTAGAAGGGAGTGTATTGTAGAGTGGGAGAAAAAAATTAGAAACTGTCGTCATAGTCCGAGTGTTTGTGGTCGTTGAGTGTATCCTATCGAGCAGTAAGAGGGGGGAGGGCTGAAGAGTCGTAAATTTGGTGAGTTATAAGCATACGCACTGATGCTTCACACACGTAGTCCTATATCACGAGCCACTGTGACCAGACGGATCTCACACTCCGGTGGACAATCTTGGACTAGAAGATAAAAGTGCTACGCTGATAATGCGTTTCGCAATACCAAACACAAGAAAAAAGGAACGGGCGGACAAAAAGCGAATGAAGGTATTTATTATGTTTTGCTTATAACATTTTTCCAATTTCTGGAAATCGTTCTCCTTTAAAGAGTTAAAAAGATTGCATGATATTTATGCGCGCACAGTTATTTTTTTTATGCACTAAACCGTTCGAGCTAGACGACGCGCGGTGTCCGTTCAGCCGAACCGGAATCGAGAGTGTAATAAAAAACATAATATACGCACCACTGATTTTTTATACACCTGGACGACGTTCGAGTAAACACTAATCTAATATTTTTTTTCTTCCTTTTTAATAGCGTTTATCGAGCGACATATCTCCACCATCAACAAGATCAAAGTCACAAAAGAATATTGATGGCGTCACTTTTGAAGAATGTTTCGGTGATTTGGATAACAATGAGTTGGATAACATGGATAATCTGGATCCAATAGCAGAAACATATTCCGTAGAATGGTCTACACTTCTAAATGCTATTGCTCAGGACATGGAAGGCGGCGCGGATATATCATCTACCGCCGCGGCAGATTTCCAAAGCATACTTCACGACTTGGGATTAACATCAGCGCAAGGCGAAAAGGAAATAATCGCATCAATCGATAAAGACACGTGCCCGACAATCGACTTTCCTGACGATATATCCGATATAATTAACCGCGATACCATGCAGAGTATTGAATCCAATCATTCGCCATATATAAAAACAATTGCAACCCAGTGGGACACAATTTTAGCTTCAGTGACACCTCCCCCGCCACCGACAGAAGAGTGCATCGATGATACACAAATCAACAACGACGAAGCATCCCTAGGTGAATCTATCGTGGATAAAATTCTCACATCAAAACCATTTGAAATCCTGCCAAACCTTATTAACTCAATCGTAGTCCAACAATACAGTACACAAAACGCGTACCCGTGTCATAGTTCAGTGGCGATTTGTAAATTCTACGAATCAAAAATCCTCAATGTGGAGACCAATTGGCGCGCACCGCTTATGCTCGCATCAGCAAGAGATTTATTGTGCACACGCACACACACAGTGTTTGCAATTGACGTGAAAGATCCGCGACAGAATCTACTAAGTGTCGTTGGTAACGTTTGTGCTTTTACGCAGACTCTCGATTCACCAAAGATAATTAAACATACACAGTTGAGCTTACAAAACATGAATTATGATCCCGAAAACCCGGAAAGGTTTGAAGATTGTTGGCTACACACTAAACAATCATTAAATAACGAGTGTGCACCGACTATAATTATCATAGCGGACAAAGAAATCGATTGTGTTATTATGGCGGAACAAGTTAACCAGCATAAAGCAGATTATCATGTGAAATTGTTACCGCGACAGCCAGTTGTTATTTCTGAAAATACGGCTAAATTGATGCTATTAAATCTAGAACAAACGCAACAAAACAACACAAATTACTGGACTTCGTTTTACATTGCTAATAAATCGTCCGAATCGGTAAATATTGATGTATTTGTAATAGACTCTCCGGTAATGGGTTTCAGACCAACGTTTATTGAGAATTGCGCAAAGTTACTCTTACCCACGCTAATGGACGAATTTTTATTTCTCGCAAAAAGTTACACGGGTACTATGGTTTTTCCGCTTTACACAGAAGCACCATATTTGAATCCGATAAATCTAATGATTTATCAATTAGCCCTTTGCCACGCTGCGAGTCATATTATCTCGTACTCAACGTCGACTGAAAATCACCAAATGTCATATAATAACATCTTCGCTTCGCCGATTACGATTCCCGAAAAAACGACGAATGTATTCTTATGCTCAAATAAAATTTAAAAGATTACTGCTTGTCAATGGATCGTGTGTACAATAAAAAATCATTATTTTTTATCTGTGTTATTCTTTATTCAACCAATTCGACAAAATTACACGTGTATAGACATTCACTAAGCGTTGAATTAGTAACTAAATATACATTATTTGTAATATAGCATTCATCACAATGGTTACATACTTTCCACAAAGCACAATAAGCACTGCTGCGTCCATCCGTTTTAATAATACAATCATTCGCATATCCAATATAATTGTTTATCGGCGAATAATTACAAAACATAACATACTTTTTATATAATATCAATATATCCATACATACAACTTCAGCTAATACAGAATCCGATAAATTATTGCAAACATAGTTTGATATTTCACGATGATTGGACCGCATATGCAAACTATTTCCTACGACAGCCAGAGACAACGCCTGGAGCGACGGCGGGGTGCTAGAATGCATAGAATCGGTACGCCCACGAATATTAACGATAACCGATTTTTTACGGTAATTATCGCGATATATCTTCGTGCACCATCGCGAGTTATATTGGAGAGCGCTTTTAATCGATCGTAAATTATCGTTGTGATTAAAAATCTTTTTACAGTCGCACGAGCGCGAATATATTTTTTTCTTCTCTTTACTCTCGACTATTCGATTTAACAATCTCCTTGACAGCGCTACTTCCCCAAATAAACATTCCGTATTCATCCTGAAGATCGTATAAAAAAAAATACAAATTGGTTAGCGACGATGCAAAGAGCGGATGAACACCTGTGCACTACCTTATGTATATGCACAAAATGTCCGGTCAAAGTGTTACGTGAAGATTTTTTATATACTGAAGATCTGTACACGTCGGTGATATATGCACACTGCGACGCCTCAAAACGGATATACCTATATAGCATGTAACCCATTCCACTACTCTTAGATGCAACACCACGTGGTATCCCCCCCCCCCACTTTGTTTGCTTTTTTATGGTTACACGAACGACTCATTGCTCACAACGTCCTCTACGTATCATGCATCGTTAAAATCACCTTACCTGCCACCCTGAGTACAGTAAAATACCGAAGCGATATTCAGTTTATTCTCAAGAACTCGCAGAAGACGATACATGCACGCGAGTCACGAATGAAAAAAAAATGGTTCTTAAAAGCGGATACATTTATATCGCGCCGGTACACAGATTTTTAATTGGACCGGGTATAGACAATTATGGAAGTGAATTAATCAACGCTTTCGCGCCAAATGATAAAACTCAGCGAGCTCTGTATAAAATCGACTATACATACTCCAGCGTTAGTGATACTATTGCATCCATTAATGATCTGATTAAAGACGACCGTGTGTTTGTGACATGTCTAAAATTTGCCACACTATTTGATTGTGACATTATTTTTAGACAAATCTGCACATGCTTACGCAACGAAATTGGTGCATTGCAACAATTAGAAGAAACTCGACACGCCCTAGTCGAATCTCTGTTTATCTTACCAACAACAACAGCAGGAGAAATACCATCGGTCAGTACGTCATCATCTGATATACCGCGGCAGGAGACACAACAGCAAACGCAAACATTTGTCTATAATATTAAACCATACACAAAAAAGCCCGATGACAACGGTGTGGCGTCGCATGCAGGATCATCTGCTATAACTAGCCAGAATGTCTCTGTATTCATGGATAGTTTCTTTCTACTGTCACAAGAACAATTGCAAGGGATAGTGAAATACATTGATGCGATGGAATATAATCAACGCATATTGATGCAAAACACACCACTTTCTGCCCTATATGTAAAGTTTGCCGCTTCGATGGCTGTAACATCACAATCCATTACCCAGCAATCAATTGCAACATCCACAACGATTACTACGGCGGCGGCAACAATTACCGCTACTTCTTCATCGACAACTACTACAACATCATCATCAACAACTACTACCACTTGTTCGTCAAAAACTACTACCACCTCGTCGTCAACTGACATTTCAGCGCCGACGACGGCAGCTGAACCACCAAACATGGATTTCTACTATTGGTACAATGCATGCAGCAACTTTGATTCTCTTGCATTATCAAAAGATCGCAATTATCTATCAACAGTAGCCAACACAACTTCGCAACAATCGCTACCAGATGTAGCTTCAATAGTCACAACAACGACAACGCATCATCGCAATACTCATGCTGCGATGAAACAGGAAGCAACGCAAACGCAACTCGACCCCGTCTTTCGAGAATATGGATTGGACGTCAAAGAGAATAAAATGACAAACTATTTGTATAATTCTATTCTAAATGATAAAGTGGTGGTAGGCAGTCAACTGATGCATTGGCTTGGATACAAAGGAGCTTCATATTCTATGCGCCGTTTAAATATCGCAAAAATCTTGAAGCGACACCGAGACATCGCTTATATTAGCGAACAGGTTGCCGGTAGAACACAATATACATTTTCAATCCGTATGTTTGAAATGTTACTCTCGAAAATGCGCAAACCTGAAGGATGCAAAATACTCAGTTTATTGTCATTGATTAAATTTATTCTTGGCAAACACAGCGTATATGAATATCCTGCGGTATCAAAGTGATGAGAGAATCATGCGATATAAATAAATGATTCAATAAACGAATATAATACACATTGGGTATTTTTTTATTAATAACTCTCACCATCTCCCCCCCACTCTTTATATTCTCAACTATTTGCGCACACAGTACATTTTCGGCGTTGCGGTGGTTCTGACCCATCAATATAATCTCGTAGATTCGATGTTCTATAATGAGTGTAACACGGTAAATATAATAATACGTCATTATCACTCTTGATATGATCCGGAAGTTTGTCCCATAGATATGAAATGAAAGACCCAAAGTGTTTCAGCAACATTTGTTTGGGAATATTTTGTAGCTCAGATCGGGTCAACTTTCGTGGATCCTTGTGCCAATCGATCGTATCCATTTTACAATTTTTTTACCACAACCTGCAACATATATAAATAATTTATTTTGTATTAATAACATAAACAATGCCCCCCCCCCCTCACACCAAATTCCTCCATAGCGCGAAGACAGTTAAGATGCGTAATACAATCGACTAAACCGGTATTTGAATGCATTGGTAATTCTCAAATTCCGATCCAGTCAATTGCTTCACACACTCTGTGTTGAGAAAAAAAACAAGCGTACCAGCTCTCTGGAATATATAACGAATTTCCTGAAAGACAGTAAATCAATTAGAATTAAATTTAAGAATGCTCATGAATGGCGTACGTACGAGCGGAGTAACTCTCGCATGGAGTGCACAACTGTTGCGCAACAGAAAACAAAGACATAGAAAAGTTGCAGCCGAACTTGCATCTCAAGTCGCTCGAGATCCACCACCCTACTCGACCACCCCACCACTACCACCTACCCCCACCACTTCCTTTTTTATTTTTTAAATTGACATAGCCTCCTGCCAAATGCTACGAATAGTTGATACGATGGTTAACTAATTGTTACATCGTATCAGCTCGGCCTTTCAACTACTTATATACCCTCAATTACCCTCCCCCACCACTCTTTACATTCCCCCACTACCTATTTTATTTAAAACAATAACTGTGATTGGTTTGCATTCTCCCCCACCACTGCCACTAACATGGCGTTGATGCAGCGCGGCACCGTCATTTGTACAATTACATAGGATATTCATTCAATTGTTCATATAAATTGTATGCATCATCATCTAATACTACTGTGGGGGGAGACAATACACCAATCATCACTATTGTTTATAATTCAAATAATGATGGTGGGGGGGGGCGGATATGCAAACCAATCGCTATTTTTTATTATTAATAAAAGCACTGCCGGCGGGGGTAGCGCGGGTAATCGAGGATATCGAATAAAAATACGTTGGTATATCCTACTATGTAATCGCAACAAAGTCAATTGTATTCTTTTGCAACTCGATAGGGTATGAAATAGCGTACTGAAAACGTACGTTATTCTGTACCCTATCTCATTGCAGCAAAATCATTCGTGCGTTTTCAGTACGCTATTCTATACCCTATCTCATTGCAAAAAATTTACTAACAAAGTTGATAATAAAAAATAAAAGTGGGGGGAGTCGGGGTAAATCAATTACTGTTATAAAAGAGTGGTGGGGAAAAATGCAAACCAATCACAGCTATTGTTTTAAATAAAATCCGTAGTGGGGGGAATGGAAAGAGTAGTCGTGGTGGGGATAATTGAGGTTATATAAGTAGTTGAAAGGCCGAGCTGATACGATGGAACTATTAGTTAACCATCGTATCAACTAATCGTAGCATTTGGCAGGGGGCTATGTCAATTTTAAAAAAAAGAAGTGGTGGGGGTGGTATGTCTGAGTACGGGTGCATCTCGACTCCATGAGAGATGCAAGTTCGAATATTACTCATTTAACAAGGGAGTCAATCGCGCGTACGTCTGGTATTTCAACTCGACGTAGTTCGCCGACTAGAGACGCAAGCTCGGTTACAACTTTTTCTATGTCTTTGATTTTTTTCCCTGTTTTTTTCGCTTCGGATATAACTTGCATTGTTTTATCAATATCTTGAAGAAAAAATAAACACAGTTTTTTTAAGTGTTTTTTTTTATTATTTTTTCCGTACATTTTTTAGAATAATAAAAGTTAGTGTGATGATAAACGCCTAACGTTACACATGATTGGCGACGGTGGCATTGTCTCCAGACACTTTAATGATAACGGTGAAGTATAGCAGGCGTCTGTGTAAAACACAGTCAAATCGCGATCCATGACATCCTCTATATATGCCACCTCGCGAAGGCAATATTCCAATAACATGAGTTTCCGACGCCATCTCAGTGGTGATGCGAAAATTGGCATTTTTGGTGGCCTTGGTGTATCGCCTGGTTCGTATTTTTTGTAGATGGAACATCTCTCGTACCACGATCGTCTCCACTCAATGCTGTATAATCGCCAATACAAATCTTCCGGTAATTGCGATTTAATCAAGTCTTGTACCAATAGATATGACATGATTTTAATTTGTATTTCTATAGGTAGTCGCAACATATCCTAAAGAAAAAAAACATATACATTTATATATAACAAATGCTCGAATTATTATATATTATAACGTACCTCGTTTAGTGGTTTTGATACCATGATTTGACGTAGCGTTTGCGACGAAGCTTGATCCAAGAACATAACGTCTTTTACAATTGCGGCTGTATTTATCTCGTCTCCCTACCACGATGTCGCTCGCCCGTATTACACACGCCTCCCACGCACGATAACCCTCCTTTGTCCAACTCTTTATCTGAATCGTTATCTCAACGATTGAGAGCGATTGTCATATAATTAATTAATTCGTCCGAGACAAAGAGGGGCATTTTATGAGTCTCAGTTGTGGTATCAACGCCGCTGTTTATAACGATTGTATTGCTTGTAGCCGCCTCGACGATGATGGTGTCACGTAGACGTTGCAGGTCCTTTACTGTTATTACTGCTGATGCATCGTCAATTGACATGTTCTTCTCAATATGCCGAGATGAAATGTAGTATACATAGAAGCTCACGTCGCTTGGTAATACTGTTGTAATACGCAACGATTCTACTGCCAATCTTGATTTCATATGTGACATAATAATTTGTCGAGTACAACCACCGTATGGCCGTAAACCCATGTCACGTAGGCATGTGTGTAAATTGTCAATATTTCTAACTATTGCGATGCCACCGTTTAATAATTTCACTCTTGTTGTATTTTCACCATCGTTTGCCATATCCGTACTATTTTCACGTGGCCACACTCTATACGTGTCAAATATTAAAATTCCCGTGGATTTGCTATACCAGCTGTGCATTGATATGCGGTGTGTTGTCGTTGCATGTTTGCGTTTGATTATCGGTAAAATTTGGCCATTGATCAATTGATTTGTAGCCGGTGAGACTTCTCGAGCGATGAACAAAAAGGGCAAACATCTCGCGACCGGCAGCATAACTTCCGTTTTAATTTTTTCTATGAACCGATAAAAGTCAAGAATTTGTGAATCAATTATTGTGTCACATTGCAACAATTTAACGAAACTCGGAGATTCTAGTACAATTATTGTCGACACTACAGGCGCATCGTTGAGTCGATGGACAATTTTTACCCCTAATGGACGTTGATCTTTTAGTATATATGTTTTGCGATGTATCGATGGTTTTGGTGGTGTTGTGTTATTGCTATCGAGTCGAATTATTCGACCTACTTGAAAACTAGCGTGATTCGTTATGTTGAATATACCAAACTTTAAAATTTGTCTGGTGAATGCGTCTATTTTATTATCCTCAAATATACTAATATAAATGGCAGTTCCACTGAATTGTCGATGCGCGTCATTGTTTAGTGAAATTGTTGCTATTTCTTGCAAAGTATTAAAATTGAATCCATTCGCCGTTTCGTTTGACTTATGCGCCGAACGCACGATTATTTTATGCCAACAATTATTTGCCGCAATATAATCCTCTGGTTCGCGTAATGCCATACCCACGGGTAAGCAAGTGTGAATAAATGCAGGTAGATTCGCCAACGTTGATAGAAAATCAATTAATCGTGTTATTCTAGTCTCAACGACACTACCTGTAGTTTCTATTTTAACCGAATTCTCAAAGGATTCATTGATATCGAATTCTCTGTCGGTTTCCATCTTAATGTTACTTTCTCCATTGGTCTCCTTTTTTATCGAATTTACATTGTATTCGGCAATATTGCTTTTGCTGTAAGGATTATCAATTGTCGGCACACAAATGTACATCTGTCTAAATGGCAGCGATGAAAGTATCTCTGACGACCCGGCGATCGCTTTGTTGGTAGTTTTATGATTTTTTATAGATAATATTGGACTCGCATTACAAACATCAAAATAAATTATAAAGCGTTTATCTATAATTAAAAATACACGATTATAGTAGCCAATTTTAGAAACGGACCATCTATCATAGTTTCGTTCTAAATCATTGTATAATGCGTACAGCGGATCGTTTCCCGCTAAACTATATACCGGTAGAGCCACAATGTCATACGACGCGATAATTTCATTTGGTATTATTTGATATTGCGAGTTTTTTATTTCCGACGCTGTTATGTCATTATGATATTTGTTTGTTTGTAGTAATCTGATAACATTTACTAGAGAATTTATACGTAAATTTTCATGTCCGTACACAAATAGCGAATTTGACGTTATTGCCAATGTTGTATCTAAGAATTTCGTAAAATTGTCAATAGTAAAGCGCTCGATTATTTGTCTATATGTATTTGGATTGGCAAAATTAAACGCCGCAGAATGAATGGCCCTGCATTGTGGCATTAGTCGTCGTTGTATTTCTTCTATGTTTAATGAAGCTTCGCCGCCGCGTTTGATTCTCGGCAAAAGCACATTTATATAGTAATCCCGTGCTTGAATGTATAATAATTCATGCGCATATCCATCTAAATAATTGTCATTTGTTCGTAACGATAAGTATCTTTTTAGGTCGGCAAAATAATGCAAAAACAAGTAGAAAATTGACGGGGCTATAAATGACACGAGCAAATTTTCCGTGTACGTAAGTTTTTTAGACATCGTGTTGGTCTTTTTCGGATCTATTGCTTACTTACGGTAGCTAATAAGAATACTATATTCCATGGCGTTTTTACAGTTTAAACGTTATCGAGAAAAATATGCTAAAGCTAATATTGATAATGCTTTGCGATTATGGGAACCATCGAAATTAATTGTTCCGGAAAAAAATAGCGTTGATTCGCGGATTTTTCCACCGATTGTGCCAGTTACAACATCATTATCATCACAATCCAACGACAAGATGCAAAAAAATAATGACCTTGTAACATTACAAATTAAATTTCGAAATACATTGTCCATAAGTTATCTTCAGCATTGGTTTGTCGATATAGACAAATCATTTAGATGGCATCCGGGCGATAATTCATATCGTGATATTTTCGTAGAACAGAGCAGCGATACTTTGCCCGGAGATGAAATGAAAGTTGCAGCAGTACATGAATTATGTGCACACTGCACATATTGGTTCTTTTACGAGCATTTTATTAAAGACTCGCGATTCGATGCGCTTATTTATAACTGCGAGATAATTACAGGATTTATTATGGAAACGATGTTACTCTGGTTAAGTATATTTACCATGGGCATATTTTTAACTATACAATATTACTTTTTTATCGCGGTCTCAATTCTATGTATATTTCTCTTTGCAATAATGACGCATACGACTGACAATAATATTCGAGTTTATAAATGCCCCCATATAAATGGTAGTGCGGCGAATGTCCTTGTTCTTGATAAATACGCCTTAAGTAAATTGGATTATGATTTTTGATTTTTTTATAGCTATAAGGAGAATTTCAAATTTGTATCAATTGTATTACCGACGACGGGGCATAATAGAAAAAAATGAGAAGAAGATCTCGCAGCCGCAGTCCATCACCGACTCGTCGACGATCAGGCGTTAAACGTCGTAGAAGATCTTCGTCGCGAGTTATAACTACATATCCTGTAAAACGAAATAATCCTCGCCCCATTGGTCTTGACGTATCCAAACGTCGACGCCGGCGGCGCCGCAGTATGTCTCCACGTAGATTGTAACTCCTCTAATTACAACGCGCAACGCATTTGTAACATCTTATGCGATATTTAACAATTTTTGTGATGATTTAGTTGTCATAATTAATTCTACTGGCATTTCGTCATTATGTAAAATTGCAATGTATGTTTTTATTACTGTCATATCGTAAAACATAAATGCGGGTATAATCCGTTTATGAATACGCAAAAAAAACATACGTATTGTTAATCGCACTTTTAGCCATTTTTGAGCGCGGCATATGCCAAATTTTTTTTTTCATCCTCATAATTACTAATGGCAAAATTTTCCGTGGTATATGCTAACCTAGTCGAAATGCGTGTCAAATCTCCGGGTAAAAGTCCCCATAGACCAAAGTGCCAATTAACCCGTAAAACGTCAATTATATTATCGAGTGTATTCGCAAACGCACGATATTTTCCAGCAACAATGAAGAAGAAATTGAAAACATCACTGCTCGCTGTATCAATTTCGTAAACGCTAGTCGCGTAATCCTTTATTGCTTCGTCGTCGTTATTTTTTACTGACAAGCTGTCTTTAGTTGTTTTTGCTGTAAATGTTTCGATTGATTGATAGAAGAATTGTTCGTTAATTTGGTTATCCGTTATGTTGCTATATAATAGACAATTTTCTATTGCCGCCAGTCGACACGTCTGAGTCATTGTCTCGTCTTTTGCAATTCTACGACATTCGCGTGAAAAAATAATTCTATGCCACCGTTGATACGCTTCTAATTGATATGATATTATAAGATGTTTATTCTCAAAACATCGAATATTGTATTTATTTTTATTCGACAATAAAAAATCGTTGTCTCGAGTGCAATCTGTCATTGTTGCTTTGTTGAGCCACCCAAGAAGTAATAATGAGTGGGTCTAAACGATCAGGCGGCAAAGCTGGTGGTGGCAAAGCCTCTAAAGTGACACAACAAGCCGAGGCTATTCACGAATTAATGGTAGAAATGTCGGGCGAAGGTCCGATAGATATGCCGTCTTATAAACGACTGTCTCGCGTTTTATTATCAATTGTCTCGGCTATTGATCCTAATGATTCAAAGCAGCTTATAGATGAGTCTGTGAGAACAATAAGCGTCTCGTCGTCATTTCATTTGCGCGATTGGACACGATTGTTTGCATACACAAATGCTGAACTTCTGAATCACATAATAGTTAATCTCGACAAAATATGCCACGAATACTTTCATCGATCTCTCGCTCGTATTCCCGAACAGACAATAATTTTTCATTCGTCACCGGAATTCGCTCAAGTGACCGAATTAATTTCCGTATTACCAATATATCCCTATTTTCACGGCCCATATTTGTGCATTTTTTTAAATTCCACTTTGATTTCACGTTTATTGCGCGGTGTTATGGCAATTGATTTCCTAACGTCAGAGAATAATATTAATTGTCAAACTGGCGACTTAAGTGGCGATATTGCAATTGTCCGTAGAAAACCAGGCCCTGGTGAAGGCTCTAAATTTGGTCAAGATCAGTTTACAAGCTATCGTGATAAAAAATATGCGCTTGGCGTAAAATTAGAGCAAATTGTAAAGACGGGCATAACTGATGGTAATATGGCGCGGCCATCACCAATTGTAGCAGACTCGACGGCGCCGCCTCCTTCTTCGATATATGCCACCGCGTCTGCTGCTAACGGTCCTGCTCCACCGCCAAGCGATTGGTTGGATCGTGACAGTCATCATGCACTGGCGAGTGGGGATGACGGCAGAAACACAGATGCCTTTTTGCTTGCACAGCTCGGTGTAGATATTAACGATTCCACGTTAAATAGCCTCAATCGTGACCACAGCTTCTTTGACAGTGGTTCATCAGGTGGCGGCGGCGGTGCCACTCTAATTAATCGTGTCGTTAGACCAAATCAAATTCACAATAATCTAGATCTTCACGATAGCGCATCGTTTAATATCAGCGATATTGTTAATGGTCACGGTAATGCAAATTTTCCCGCTTATCTACCAAAAGTGTCTATTCAACATCAAGTAGAGCCAAGAGATCCAGTCACTGCAGTTCCTCTTGGTCCGGATGGTTACAAGATATTCGATCAAAATATATTTCGTATTCGAAGTTTATTGAACGACCCCACAAACAGTGATAATTTACTCACAATTCTGACACTAAGTACTATTTTGCAACGTGGACTCAGTGAATTATATGTAAATAATTTTGAATCCAACGACGAATTATCATCTGTCGATCATAACATTAATAGCGGCGAATCTTGCATATCATCATTACCGCGAAACATACTTGTGCCAACATTACAATTATATTTCTACAATAACAGAAATAAAAATCGATCGGGCGCTGGTGGAACAAGTGCTGCTGAAGCAACAAAACCATCGATGGTAGTTAATCCACCGGTAATTGGTCGACGTGTGAATTTTGCTAATATATAATTATGGACAAAAAATTACAATCGCGATTAAAATTTATTCGTACTGGCGATGGGACATCAAGGAAAACACACTCGTTGCCATCATCCAAGGGTAGTTTATACTCACAGTTAATGGCCGGTCGTCAACGTCGACCCCGTGGTGGGAATAGTGGATTAACGAGTCATTCTACTGACCATTCGAGGAAGCAATACCTTGATCCAGATACACCCCAGGATGTGTTGGCACATCTCGAAACTGGAATATCCAACATCGGTTGTCAAGATGGAACTGATGACGACGACGAGGCCTATGGTGTCGATTATGATTGTACCTCCGAAGATGATGATTATGCGACAAACTCTCGCGTAAATGTTAGAAATGACGACGGCGGTGCTGAAATAAACACTGGATCATCAGTCACTACTGCGGTCGTAGACGAATCATCGGGCATCGTCACTGGAGGAAGTACGTACAAAAAATCCTTGGATACCGATGATTCTTGGATGTACGAAGAAGATAATCAAGAATGCCAAACAACCATGCACAGCGACAGCAGTCGCCCAGAGAAGAACAAACCGCAACAGCAATCGCACGATAACGCAGAATCTTTTGATGATAACGTAGCGGCTGCTATATGTAAAAAATATATATCCGAAAACGACGCCGATATAGATGATGATTTTCGTCAATTATTAAACACAGAAGCTACTGTTTGTGTTCGGATATCGAAAATGGTCAAGTGCGCCATTGACACTCTACGATATGGCGACCAATCTACTTCGAAGAATGCTTTGTATTTTGATCCATCGGTGGCCATTTTTAGTCGTTGCTCGTACGCCAATCAATTGCTCGATATGAATATCTTTAAAAAAAATATGGCAAAAAAGAAAAAGTATAACGTCAATAACGTGCCCCATATTTTTTTTTAGTGTCAACAAAATGAACAATTCGCGCGCCACTATTACCGTTGATTTTACACAATTCTCCGAAGATACAGTGGAAAGAAGAGCTTATGGTCTTTTAATTGCCGCATTGTTTGTTATAGATAATTCGAATTTGCGAAAAATAAAGAATATCGATTTGTTTTATGCACCATCGATGTCTGGCAGTGAAGATGGCGCCGTTGACGAATATGTTCCGATGAATTCACTTGATTTTTCATCTGCATCAAATGCATCCAATTCGTTGTCGCTTATCTCGACAAATTGTCGCGATCTTTATAATTTCCTAATATCGGGACACTCGTACTTGCATGTGTTTATAATGCGATATGGATTTGTGTCATTTGTTTCGGCATGATGGCCTCTATTGATAACGTCATATTATTCAATAAAAATATAAGTACAGTATTTTTTGTGTGTGACGGATGTGTAAAAAGGATGTCGTCAATAGACCAGTCTGTTCTGTCAGCGATTCATGAACGACGTTTTTCGGAACATCTTTCAACAAATACGAAACATGCCGTTATATATGCACCAATGCGCGTTATCGTATATTCCGCGTTTTTTACAATTTTTCTACAGATATTGACGTATAATCGAGCTGCGTTATCTCGCGCCATAGGAGTTTATATGTGTTTTCTCGATTTAACATATGGTGCAATTTTTAAACGTGCAATGTCTGTTGAAATTTACGAAAAACTAAAAACTCTACTAAATGAGTTGATATCTGCGATTCACGAGATAGGTATTGCTAAAGCACCAATGCAACTAATACAAAAGCGGAAATAAACAATTCCACTGGAGTTCGGGAGGCACACGAAAATGGTGAGGCGGGTAGCGATTCTAATGGCACAAGTGGTCATTTATCAGTCAAAGAGATTGGTGACACTTTTAACTTTTACCTAGTGAAATTTTGCAATGTATTGGATGTTCCGACTTTCGATAGTTTTGAGGATACCTACGATTTAACGATTTATCGCTATTGGAAGGGAACACCGTCGGCATATCTGTGGTTATGGAGCCATCTTGTATACGCTCATGAAACACTTACTTTCGCCAATAAACCCGAGTGGACACAAAAAATGTTAATTATATTGTTTCATTTGGATACATTTATTATATGCGGTGATTGTAATACACATTATCGAGAATGGAAACGATATATCGCGTATGACTTACAAAATGGCGTACCTATGCGACACATTTTATTAAAATTGCACAAATCGATTAATTCGCAAAATACAAATATTAATCTGCTGATGGATAAATTATATTCGTTTCCGACAATTTCATATTTTGAAAGTTGTGTCAGTAATAAACAATCTATTAATCGGGAATTTAACGATTACGATATGTTGTATAATAGTTTAATAACAAAAACATGTGTCATGTAACGATTGATATAAAAAATATACTGTATTGTATTTTTTTGAATTTTTTTCCATAATTTCACATTCCCCATCCTCTTTATACTCTGCCAATATATTCCAATAAGTACGCAATCGAAATTTCCGACGTGTCTCAGAACTTCAGATTTCTCACATTGCATTACTAATCTAAGTTACAAGTCACGTTCTATATTACTATCGGTTGAATACATAACAAGTAAAAGTGTTCCATTGTACGTGAAAGGACAAACCCGATATTATACAAATTGTGTTTTTTTTTACTCTCGGAGGAAACGCGTTGATCAATGCTCTCTATCTCTACCAATATGTTTTTTTATTCCATATTTGAATATTAAGAAGTTACAGAATATAATGTTATTTTTTTATTACAATGACGTTAGTAGGTGCTATAGCAAAGTATAGTGGAAAAATTGGATCAAAGGGTTTAAAACCTGCAATAGCGGCAATAACAGCGGCAGCAAAGAAACTCGGTGGATTAACGGGTAAGTTATTCAGCAATGTCAAAAAATATGCAATTAAAGGACGAGAATTGTTTATTGGAAAAGGATCTGCCAGGGAGGTCGGCAATTTAATTAAACGAGGTGAATTTAGTAAAGCTTTTAGTATGATTAGTAACAGTTTCGATCCAAAATCATTGACTAAAACATCGATAAATGCACTATTGTCACAAGTTCGAAAATTTCCGGCATATATTGTAACGCGAACAAAAGTAGCGGGTAAAGCTATAGCTCAAGGAGCGGAAAATGTTATTGAAGCTTCGAAGAAATTTGCAAAAGGCACTGGTTCAATTAAAACAATTGAAATGGAAATACAAAAATTACCAAGATTATCACGATTGCGCAGAGCCTTGACTTGGATCAAGAATAATAAAAAAACGATTTTAGCAACACTAGGTGTTGTTATACCCGCTTCGGGATTAGTTGCATTCATCGAAGTCTATCGAAAATCCAATAGCGGTTGTATACGATATTCATCCAGTACCGGTCACGTAAGTAAATGCAAGGTGCAAATAGCGTCATGTCACAATCGGGACCGCGATATTAATCCACATATTACGTCGTGTGAGCCAAATCTATTGCCCGATATAATTAATAGTATTAAACTTACAGACTGTACCGAAGACGGAGAGTACGCATGTTTGCATTGCGATAGTTCTGCCGGTGATCCAGAGCTGGATAATCCAACTATAGAATACGTTTGCGAGAACCCTACATTTTGTGATTGTGTTGCAAAACTGATGGGTGATTCGGTCGAGTCTATTATCAGTGACATTGACGCTATCCATTCGGGAATAACCTCAGCTACAAGTATGGCATTTAATGTTCTAAAATACGCTATCCCCGTTGTTGGTGGTATATGCGCAATAGGACTTGGATTATATGTTTTTAATCTAGTGCAGTCTGATAAACGGCGTAATAGCGCAATAGAACCGACTCTATTGTCATATCGTGAAACGGAAGACTAGGCGAAAAAAAAAACAATAAAAACTATAATTATCTATTACCCAATAAGGCTAATAGATAAATGAGAGAAATATTATCAATCAAAATTTTTTTCTTTTTTTACCATCAAAAGACGCACTATTCTGTTGATAATTACTCCCAGGGAATAAGGAGAAGTGAAATATCCAAATTTTTGGTGATTTTTTGGAAAAAGATAATTACAATGGGAAGTAGTTTATCGAGTTTTAGTGCGGGCGGTCAGAATCAGAATCCAACAAATGAGGAAGATAATAGCGCGGGTGGTGGCAATATAGGTGACGATTTGGATGAACAATTACAAGCGTTGCGTAAATTACCACCGGGTGATGTCAAGTTTAATGACGAAAAACTGTCAAAGGGAACTCTTAAGCATGGTTTTCATTGGGTGAAAGACGCCGAATCGTTTGATGAAGCTATGGGAATAGCCAATAGTTTGCAAGATATTTTATTAAACGAAATGGATATAGACGTGACGATTTTTGTTGTGTTTAATGAAAAATTTACTTCGGTGAAACGGACGAACTACAGCAAATTAACCATATATGTACAGAACGTCTTTACAGCTGTAAACTGTATTCGTTTGGTCTACTTTTTGTGCGCCCAAATAATTTTGTTTCGAGCGATGGTGTACGGTTTATGTTTAAACGGGGCACAGCACAGGTAGCAAAAGGAGAAAAAATGGACATATCTATATTAATGGCCGCTGATTCAAAAGCATATACAAGCATTAAACCCACACTTAAATATGTTCATTGTAGTTATATATTGAAGCCCGAAAAAGATTCATTGGCCGTTAACGGTCATGAAGATTCAACTACTATCCAAAAGAACGATGGTGTTATGACTATAAAAAAGACGAGTAAACAGTTTAATGTATCGACATTTGTGCAAAAGATGATACCCACGGGATTTGCTTTAGCAAAGATGAATAATTTGTCTGCATCGGACAAATTTATTGTGTTTTATAAAAATAATGACTTTTATTATGCAATAAAAATGTGCAATTCGTTGAGAAAATTGAAAAATAGCGCCAATACTTTGGTCATAGCATTGGTCAATAATGACGAGGATAAGGTAAAACGGAATTACGCACTCGAATCAATGAGATTGAATAATTTGACTAATGGCGACGGTATACAAGCCATTACTTTAGGTAAACAATATATTCTAGTGAACCAGGAAAATTTAAAAGTTAAAAAAATAGAAAATGATGGCATTTTTACCTGGCTTGACATAACTATTGGAATGTCATCGGAAACTGACAAGTTCCCTACAAATGAATCGGTTAACGGACTATACGAGATGGCCAAACACAAGTTTTCGGTAAAAAATGAGTTAAAAATTAAACCATTGTCCGAGCATATGTACGCTTCAACACCCGATGATATAACGGTACAAATTTACGACGCTGCGCCACCGAATATCCAACTTTCGCCAACAGCCACGGAAAATCATAGTATTATACTGACAATTGTGTTAGAAACAAATGCCAATGTAGATTGGATAACTGCTCAAATAGCAAATAAAATTGATTCATACGAGAAAATTTTCATATGGATCGTAAAATTCAATACAATGACAGTAGAGCATTTAACCGAAATAGTGCCAAATTTTTCTACTCGTGTACAGACTTACAAAGGTATTATTCCCGATTATGTAATAATCTGTCCAAAAGTCGTGGGTATGCCTACAATCAGCAAAGCTGGCGGTGACGTAGATGGCATATATATTACATTCAATGCACATACATCTCCGAAATATTCGGAGATAAAGTTCAATTTGACAGTTTTCAAGGAAAACGATAAAAACCCTGTCGCCCCAACATCGACACCGACACACGGTATGATAATGATTAAAAACAACACCATAACCGATAGTATGGTTAGAAATAGTCGATATCTAATATGCCGCGCAAAAACAGACTTTTATTTACCATGTCCATTACAAAATGTTTCCGCGAAAGCCGTTACATTCTATTACGAGCCCAATTACATAATTGATCGACTAATAACAATGCGAGCACCGACTTATCCGAGTATTGGGATAGAGAAATACAATCCATCGCAACATTTATTACTTTTCTGTAGATCACCGGAAGACGCAACACTGGCAATGTTTCGCGAATTACCATGCCGTGGATTTTTAGTTTGGACAAGAACAGCAGGGTCAGGCGACAAAGAGAAACACGCGTGCGTAGTTCCATTGGTAGATATTACTACAAAAGCCCCATTAGGAATAGAAATGGTGTGTGACAAATTACCGATAGAAAATGCCTCTCCGTTAAACGACGAGGATAGTGTAATTGTTGATGATAAATTACAAAATACTATACGATTCGGCGGAAGTAAGTCTGTCAAAACAACAATAGCTCTAATGGTATATCATAGTGAAAATAAACCAATTATAGATCAACAGGGAAAGATAGCTTTGTCGCAATACGATAATATTGTTATTCCATTGAAGGCACATTCTGTTGACATGAATATTATAACACCCGAGGATGTAATGAACACTCAATCGGAATTCTTTGTTATGAATAATAGTGTTGCATCGTGCACGTATATCGAAAATATTGTCACGAAAATTAATAAAAATCGAGATATTTTTATGTTTAATCTGGATTATACGGATAATAATGTTCAAATGTCACCTACATATGATATTTTATTTACACAGGCTATACCTACGGCCGTAATGTCGTTTATGCGAAATGTTAGTAATCGCCGCCTCAAGTCAGCGGCCACAGTTTTTGTCGAATATCTCGCATCACACGGATTCAATCATATACCTATACTATTGATGTCAATTCCGCCGGAAAATATGGCTCTATCGAGCGGTGAAGTTGCCGCATTAAATGTTAAATTTGGTCGTAGTAGGTGTATAATAAAATACGTTCCTCTTTTAGGCCAAACGGGCGATCAACAATATGGCGGTTATTATGTCGTTCATAATATATTGCCTGAAAATGACGAAATGTCATTAAAAGTTAATGCGGAAGGTGATCTGACTTGCGAAATGCAATTTTCTAATATGGAAATTGTCTATCGTATCGTTGATTTAGTTTCCGACAGCACAGATATCACAGACACGCATTTCATCGTGTCTCGAAAATTACCCGATAACTTTGCAACTGAAGAACTAGAGGCCATACACACGTCTATGGAATCGCGTTGTTGTTACGATCGTAACACACAAATGTTCGAAGAAGAGCTCGATACAATGGGCATCAATATTAACCACACGACAACATGTAGCTTTGTTCTACTAAAAGAACCACTTGTTGAGGATATAGATGTTGCATTTGAGCCACAGAAACGGGCAAAATCACATGCATTAATGGTGTGTCAACCGTTAAAAACATACTTTATTCCTAATATAGTTGCTTTATTGAAAGATTGGTCGATAGCAAGTAAAGATAATACTAGGGCGACCGTTACTCCACTCACCGTTGTATTTACTCTCGAGTATGATCGAGTCGTTAATGTGGTGAAAATTAGAAACGAATTTTTGAATTTACTCGAAAACGAAGTAGGTCAATCATGGAAACTTTTTAGTATTTTGGTGCGCGACAAGGACTATATGTATATTGTTTCTAATTCTGTGGAAAATGTAACATCAACGGAAATTAATTTATTGATGCCAAAGATGAAAATTTCATTAGAATCAGGTCTGAAAAGAGACACTACATTCAAAGATATTCGACGAATTGCATTAAATGCTAGACCAAATATAATGGGTACTCGTATCGATACCATGTTGACTATAGACAAGGAAACAACATACACGTCTATATTCGATCGTAGCGGGTCGACTACAGTAATAACACTTGGATACGAAAAAAGCGGCATGTTATTGCGTAGGTCAGTGACCGCGGGATATTCATTGATTGACACTGAAAACAATTTACCCGAACTAATTGTGTCTGATGTTTCTGATTACTCAGGCGGCGCTGTTGAACACATTCATATATACGATGCCTCGGCCGAGGACATAAGCACTCTTTTAACGACGGTACAGAGACAATTGGGCAACAAAGACAATTCACTGTTGGGCAAAATATTCATCATTGTGTCTAAGGTACCGCCTCCACGCGCGTTTGTATCATTGGCCGAAAATAAGTCTTCGAATTTCTTTTATCAGACGCGCGAAGTAAAATATGTAAATAAAGCGAATAAAACGAAAACAGTCTACGAATGTGTATTCATGTGCACCGGTTTCTTGATTATGAAAGAAGCTGGTGGAAATTATTTCATATATACGACAAAGAAAAAAAATGATTATGACCCAAAGTATAGATTGCGCGTTGATCTTGATAACAAGTATGGCCAAAAACTTGGTTACTTCAATCAAGTGACTATGGTTTCTGATCACGGCGAAGATTGGAAAGGAAAGGAGATGTATCTGAGTAGCGTGACAAATAAACATTATAATTTCAATTTCGACGGAACAACTCTAAAATCTGCTATACACGTCGCACAACCGGCATTGCGGGTGTCAAATCCGAAATCGGTGTACCACAAGAGAACCATTAATTTATGCGATAGAATCGTGCTTTATAGTAATGACTTTGATAATATACGAAATAAAACGGGTAATATTCTTTGGATTGTGACTTGGGTGTATCGTCAGCGACCACCGGTTAATCTTCTATGGCAAACAATTTACAATAAAGAATACAAATCAACAAGACTATTGGTGCTTTGTAAATATAAAAAAGCTGCTGACGCGGTACCTTCGCAAATTGACGTTAACTCGGTATTGCATAATATCAATTGGGTCGATTATAATTTCATAGTCGATAAGTCAAATGACACCTCACTAGAAGAATATCCATACGCGGTGGTCGTCAAAAGTGCCAATGATACCGGTGGATTGTCTCTAACTGCAGGAGAGACGAAAAACAATGTTGGCGCAGATGTTCCGTTATTGGGATTACAATGGCCCGAAATAGTCGGTACGCCTTTTGGTATTATCACATCATCTAAATTTTCCGAAAATGAAGCACCTCCAACAAGCGGTAGTTATCTACGCATATCCGATAAAACAAACGGAATTAGTTTATTATCTAGTAACCGACCAACGGATTGTCAATTCAAATATAATATAAATTCCATTTCCGCATTAGAATTTATCGCCAAGGCACTCGAGTTAACATGGGTATCGCCGACACCCTAAACAATAAAAAATATTATACTAACATACATAGAAAGAGAGCGAGAGAGAAGAAGAAAGATCGAACGCAATAACCCTTCAAAGTGGTACACGGGCAAAGTGAATTGGAATGGTAGGCAAAAAAAACATACGAACTATAGACATACAAGCGATCTGGTTAGTCGATGGGTGGGATGAACACGAGAGATGAAATTGTAACAAGTAAAAATACGTTCAAATGCTTTATTCGATCGATTTAAATATTCCTATAAACAATTTTATTTTAATCAAACTATAATATATATCCATCGTCGTCGTTATCGCAAAAATATATCCACAATTGAACTATAGACAATATATGTAAATATGAAAGACAATGAAAAAAAATACGAGCGATTGCGCGTAAAGTGGAGAATATAAACGCTCCGCGAAATCTCTTGTAGAAGGCGTGCGGGCAAGAAAGTTTGTGTGGTTGCTATTGGAAACACATAGAGCGTACGAAGGAGCGAGAGAGGGAGTTCTACAGTATCGTGATGCGGGGGTAACCACAATGGTGTAGTAGCTCATGGTGGGGGACAGTTGGTGCGGGTCCGCACGCGCGAAGCCAAAGTCACGGGATGCCATTCGTAGACTGACATTGTGTCCATGGTGTCCGTGGCAGTTTGTAACTACTGTTGATATACACTACACTTCACAATCGGGTGTGATGTTAATAGATTTTTTTTAATTATCGCGCGACTAGACAATCCGTAATGATAAATTTCACTGCATGGTTAAACAATCGACGTTGGAAGAGATCTGCCGGATCGCCATCATCAAGTGGTTTAATTACTCCACCGCAGTCGTATCAAACAATTGTTTTGGAATCAAAAAATCGTCCAAAAACAACACAACAAACAATGATTAATTGGAGGGCTCGTGTCGATGCGCGAGTACCGCCAACTTTACCACCACCACGTTCAAGCAACGAATGCAATAATGTAACTTACACCGGTAAACGCAACAACGCGACCGCTTCAAATCAAGATAATGATAATCCAGCGGCGTCAACATCATCACCAAATGCAAATTCTATAGTCTCCTCGATTGTCGCAACGTCTGATAATTCAATCGAATCTATGTTTCGGCATCGTGACGTATCCTCTCCTGTTGGCGGCAATACAGAATTGTTTACCATTACGGGGAATTATGTATGGCGCGTAAAACCGTTCAATGATCTGGTATATATACCAATTATCAAATCGCCCATCTTTGACACTGATTCAGCGCTACATCAAGTGCAGTTTTTCATTTCGTACAATACAACAGACGAAATCAATCTATCGGTGAATATCATCACTAATAATACGGATCGTTCGCCGTTAATTAACACGTGTCGAATTACATATTCAGCAAAGCTACATCACTCTGCCGCGGCAACAATAGAACCGCATAGAAATATTCGCGATTGTGTGTATTCAGAAACACTTACTGTTCGCCCTGGCAAATGGGCATATACACCGATCTTTCATGACCTAACGTACCGACATCGATTAACGAAAAAAAAAATCAATGCGCTATTTCCAGATAACGCTCTTGAGCTATCCATAAAACTTATCGGTTATAGTGCGTTAAACAATACTCGTGATACTGAGACCGCCAATAGTAGAGAAGTGCAGTATCGACTTTGCGAGAATATACACAATTGGTGGTTGTCGTTTGAGTTCAGCGATGTACTAATAATAACGAAAACAGCTTTATTACCCGCACATAGGGTTATACTGGCTAGCGCTAGTCGAGTTTTTCGCACAATGTTACAAAGTTGTTATGTGGAAGGAAACACTGGGCGTATACGCATCGAAGAATTTGCAACAAACGCCGTCAAAGATATGCTGCGATATATATACAACCACGAACTGTTGCATCTGGATAACTTGTCGATGTGTATTTTTGGTCTGGCAAATATGTACGAATTACGCGGACTCTGCGACATATGTGAGCGGTATATTATCTCCAATATCGATACGAATAATGCTTGCGATGTATATTCATTGGCGACTCTGTATAATGCTCAAAATATGCGTCAAGTCGCTGCACAATACATCAAATCGCATATACAGCGTGTTCGATTGACCGAGACATATCAACGTGAATCAAGAGATTTTTACAAAGGCCTCCTAGAAGATATGGTTCTTTCGACAACACCGAAGAAACGCGACGTAAACAACACCCCCGCTCCTGGTGCCTCAAACTACAATTGCTTTGGCGCATATGCGACTCCTTCTCGTTCAGAATATATGGAAGTATTACAAAATCCACAGTCAAAGTATCGCTGTGCCACCTATGCAATAGAGGATGAAGAAGATCACTACAGTTATATTCAACCACAAGCAAAGATTGTCGATGACACAACACCGACGGCGAGCATTATTGCCACTGAGGAATGCGATTATCAGAACGGTATTGAGTCCAGTAAAGACGGCTTATATGCTCCTATGCAACCGAAAAAAAAATAAGCAACATAAAAAATGTTTAAATATTAATGCCGCATACGATAATCTATTGGCCGCATCCTGTTAAGGCAAATTTAATGTTTAAATATATTATAGGATGCGCACAAAAGTAATATTAACTAATACACAACTGACTCGTAGCCCCCCCCCCCTCCCAACACAATAGTTCTGTCGCGCTCTCTCCCTCCATTCCACTACTTTGTCGCTTTAACCTTGAACAAATCCTGTAAATTCTCGCGTCTTCGAGGTTCTGGGGCACTATGCGCGAGACAGTCGTCGTCGGTCGCTGAAACTCCACTGGAACAACTTTATCGGTATATATGAACAAATATATTCCAAGATTTTACATTTTTATAACACTAATTATTATTATTATTATGGTTCAAGATAAAAGCGCACCACCGTCACCAACAATAAGAAAAAAAGTGAGATTTTCGACAGCTGCACCACAAGTCGAGTACGCCGACGATATAGATCGTATAAATTGGGATTTCATTGACTCTTTACGGACGACAGGAGGAGTCACGATGCCTATTAATTCACCGTCACGGCCACCATCGCCGCAGAAGTCACATGAAAAAAAAGAATGGCCACGATCGATACGTTCTTTAAGCGACGATGAGAAAATTGACATTTCCCGTTTAAAATCAGAAACCCCAACTAAGACAATCCCAGAGACACTTATGCGGCGTTTTAAAAGTGGATATTTTACTATAAACTCTCATATCACTGAATTTATTCCGCGTTCAGAAAACAATACAAAAAAATAAATAATAGTTACGAATATTATTAATATGTATTTCTGGATTCATATACAAAGTGAATAAAAAAAAATAAAATACTTTACCGATTTATT
>JAAXZA010099204.1:0-19625 GCA_018492975.1 Dolichomitus sp. PSUC_FEM 10030005 | reverse complement strand
AGTGATCGAAAAAAGTGAATGTATTATGTGATTTTTTTTATGTTTTAATAAATTCAGTTACTCTTATTTATTTGTACGTTCATCATTAGCCATTAATCAAGAGTCGCGGTAGCGAATCGAGACAAGTACATTTACCTCCTACCTTACCGACCGACTGACTGACTGAGACGAGAGGGCTTCCGCGACTACTTCTTACACTAGCCAACTCAGTTTAGCCACATTTTTACGGTTCCATATCATGAGATTAGAAAATTGGAAGCTTTCCGGGCATATTTTCCATTCCCATTAGATGCATTATTTTAAAATATTGAGATTGACACCAAAATGGATGCTGTGAGCTCTAAGGAAGAAAAGATATACGGTTTATTACATCATGAAATCTCGAAAATATCTCGATTTTTCCGTCGTCGTCGTTCGTCCATGCCAATGACTAATTTCGTCTCTGCCAATCACTATATCATCACTATTTCCCTCGAGTACTATATATATATATACTTCTACATCGAGTCGAACCAGCTGATACATCGAGTCGAACCAGCTGATACATATATATATCAACAAGGGCCATAGTAGCGGCACGAGAAACCGTATCGCTTTTTCGATGCTAAATTATTGTTGGTTTATTTCCAAACATTGAATTAGAAACAGAAGTTATAAAGTGTTTAATATTTTTTTGATAATTCAGTGGATATATTCGCTCACTTCCGAGGTTCTATCAGACTTTCAGAGCCTTGGCTTTTTTTTTTTTTACATACCAGAGAATGTTTTGATTTGATGTGAAAAGTGATAGAAAAGTGATTGTATCATTTATAAGCAAAGTGATCGAAAAAAGTGAATGTATTATGTGATTTTTTTTATGTTTTAATAAATTCAGTTACTCTTATTTATTTGTACGTTCATCATTAGCCATTAATCATTAATTCTATCCCATTTTAACCTCATAATGTCATGTAGCAAAATACTCGTTTTTTAATGAGACGAATTTTTTTATACCGAATCAGTAACGAATTAAAGAAGGATTTTGTTATTCCTATATGTGATCATTTTTATAGTGTAATAAGGTTCAGTTTTTTATTTGCTCATTTGTGGTTGACTTTGAAGCTTCCAATATCATTCGTCCAAATACTGTGCGTCTTGGTGAAATTAAATATAAATATCAGAACTGAGTCAGAAATAATATAAAGTGTTCTTCACTTTATGTGCGTAAGAAGTTTTATTTGTAAATAAATTTAATAAAATCAGTGATTATTCAGTGATTAACTGAAATTTGCGTAATCGACTTTTTGAATGCAGCCTGCAGGCTGCCAATATCATCTCGTCATATTTTCAGTTATATACTAAATTGAGTGACTTTCTATTTATTTGTTGGTTGACTTTATTGTATTTATTTCTAAATTACCAATGTTATCTAGTAAAATTGAGTGATTTTTATTTGTTCAAACATAATTCATATTTTTTTATTTGTTCAAACATGATAAAGTATTCTGGAATTTCAGTGCGTAACAAGGTTCATTAAATGTTATGAGAAATGAGTTTTATTTTTTAATAAACTCATAAAAATCAATGGTTATTCAGTAATTAACTCAGATTTGTGTACTCTAGTTATTTCCAGCCTGCAACAAAAACTGTATGGGAAAATAGTTAACTTGCATTCTAAAGTTTGCTTGCAATGTCATCTGGCAAAGTATCTGGTTTCTTTATGAGACAAATTACCAGAAGTAAGATAGAAATAATGAATAAAGTATATTTATTTTATATGTGAAACAATTTTCATTTTTGTAGTAATATAAAATTGACAGTGTCTATTCTGTGCTTAACTCGGATTTGGGGAGTATAGTTTTTCGCAACATGCAACTAGCCAACCTCCTGTTTTTCGTGCACCATATTTATGTAATTTACATTGAGTTGTTAACTCAAATTGGAAACTAGTTTCTTGACAATACCTAGTTTTGCAGTCTACAATCTTCTAAAGTTATCCATTTATAATATTGAAATGAAATGAACAAACAGAAAAAGGAATAATGATTATAGATTCCAAAACTACACTGATTTCGCTAATTGAGTCAATGTGATCAAATTATTAAAAAATAACTGTATTATGTTACATACACATTGCTTACAATATAAATTTGATAATATGTTGCACTTATTTTTCAAAAATAATTTTTAATATTTTTCTACAGTCTATCATACAAAACTTTTCCGCTGAACTCCTGTAGAAAATGATGTTGCAAAGGAAATAAGAGAGCAATTTAATGAGCTGCTTATTCTGGATCATGTACAGAGTTGAAAAAGTCTTAATTTGTCTTTCGCAGAAACCAGTTGACCTAACTGTCTTTCATATTCACAGAAAATTCCTATGCTTGATTCTTCAAATGATTCATTTAATTGACATTTATCAGTTGACTCAGAAAAGAAATATAGCTGGTTTATATTTTTTCTTGTGGCTGATTCAGATTCCTCAAATTAAATTACAGTGTAATCATTTTTGACAAAATGTCAATGATCATAGTGGCAAGTCATTAAAATCAGTCACTACATACTTGTTTATTATAAGTTTATGTCTTATACATTGTGCTTGAGATTTGATTATTAGCCAACATAGAGCAGAAATTTTAACCATAATTAACTAGTGGATTAACTTCAATAATATCATATCAAATTGTTTTTTTTTTTCATTTGTACAATTTGGTACATCCACCTCGACCATTATCACATTTGAATATTTATTATTGAATTTGACAACGTTTTTAGGTTTCTGACTCCTCACACTCTAAATTCTATTTCAATGTTGTATAAGTCCTCCGTAGAAAACATTCGTTTTAAGTTCTGTCATTTCTTGACATAATAAATATACTGTCAATTATTGTTTTGTTGTGCTTATATAAACACAACAATTAACAATAAATTATTGATTATAACCATCCGGTCAGTGCTATTCTCCTACCTAGGAAGTGAATACCCAAGCTTTTCTGTGCTGCGATACAAAAAGATGTCAATGATTTGAAGCTTTCGCACCCAGCATAGACAAGCCTTATTCATTCAAACGCAGCTTGACATAATGAATTTTTATAATCATACAGAGTAAATTTAATAATAAGAATATGAGAAACAAACAGTTTTTCTGATCAGTCAGTGCTATAAAAAGATATCAAAAATGTTTCCTCAACGATGAATAATAATCTGAAAAGCTTTCGCATCCAGTTGTGGACAGGTTTCATTCATCGGTCAATAATATATTTCAATTATTGTCTATTGTTGTTCTTACACAATATTATACAGCAAAAATGATTGTGGCATGTCATTAAAATCAGTCTCTAAAGTTTCATTTAAAGTAAATTAAAGTAAATTTAATAAAAAAAAGTATGAGAAACAAACACAGTTCTGGCTGTTAGTCTAATCTGATTCTAATATATAGTTAGTAGTATTATTCAACAAGGCTGAAAAGGTAAGTTTGCAGTACGGCAAAATAAGTCATCTAGGAAAAGTCTATATATTAGTTAGTTGATTATTTGCAAATCAGATTTTAGCATCAGATTGAACTTTAGGTGATGTGTTACATATCGTCTGTCCCTCTCGAATCGTCATAAGTGCGAGTGAGATAGCTGAACCTTCCCGAAGCGTAATTCTCCGCTACGGTTAATATTTCGAATAAAAGGCGAGAAGTACTGACTGCAGAATGCTATAACGCAGTCAGTACTTCTCGTCTTTTGTCCGAAACATCAATTCTGGCCAAGAACAACGCTTTACAGTTTTTGTTACCGACCGAGCACTAACATATCATCTTAAGGCGAGGTGAAATATACATGAGTGCGATAAGGATAGCGAATATCTTTCGGAACAAGAATTCTCAGAAACTTGACATTTTTTGGGAAAAGGGAAAGTCTTACATCATGCAGAATTAAGAGACCAATGATGTAAGACTTTTCTTTTATTAAAAAACGTTCGGGGTCCTCTGAAAGATTGTTTACAGTTTTTCTTACCGACTGAGTAGGTTTCACCTCGCCTTAAGGCGATGTGCTACATATCGTCTGTCTCTCTCAGATCGCCATAAGTGCGAGTGAGATAGTAGATAGAATCTTCCCGAAGTGTTACCGAAGTGTTATCCTTCGCCACTGTTGATTTTTTAAATAAAAGTCGAGAGAAATATTGAACTGCAGAGAACGACGCTTTACAGATTGTGTTATCGACAGAGCAGTAACACATCATCTTAAAGATATCAGGTTTTAAGGTGATGTGCTACACATCGTCTGTCTCTCTCAGATCGTCATAAGTGTGAGTGAGATAGCTGAACCTTCCCGAAGTGTTATTCTCCGCCACGGTTAATTTTTCGAATAAAAGACGAGAAGTACTGACTGCAGAATGCTAAAACGCAGTCAGTACTTATCGTCTTTTGTCCGAAACATCAATTGTGACCAAGAACAATGCTTTACAGTTTTTGTTACCGACCGAGCACTAAACATCATTTTAACGTGATGTGCTACTGCTCGGTCGGTAACAAAAACTGTAAAGCGTTGTTCTTGGCCACAATTGATATTTCGGACAAAAGACGAGAAGTACTAACTGCGTTTTAGCATTCTACAGTCAGTACTTCTCGTCTTTAATTCGAAAAATCAACCGTGGTGGAGAATAACACTTTGGGAGCATTCATCCATCTCACTCGCACTTATGACGATCTGAGAGAGACAGACGATATGTAGCACATCACCTTAAGGCGAGGTGAAACAAATCTACTCAGTCGGTAACAAAACTGTAAACAATCTTTCAGACGACACCGATCGTTTTTTGATAAAAGAAAAGTCTTACACCATTGGTCTCCTAATTCTGCATGATGTAAAACTTTCATTTTTCCCAAAAAATGTTCAGTTTCTGAGAATTCTTGTTCCGAAAAATATTCGTTATTCTTTTCGCACTCATGGATATTTAACCTCCCCTTAAGGTGATGTGAAACGTGTATGAGTGCGAGAGAGGCAGAACTAGTCTTGCGATCCCAAATTTCTTCGTGAGCGTTGATTTAAAAAATAAAAGACAAGAACGTCGCTCTGCAGAATTCTTGGACGGAAGTCTACGTTCTCGGCTTTCACTCCAAAAATCAAACGTGGCAGAGAAATTCGGATTACAGTTTTGGTTACCAACCGAGTCGTTTCACATCACCTTAATTTTGGCCAAGAAAAACGCTTTACAGTTTTTTTTACCGACCGCACATCAACTTAAGAGCATATGAAATACTGCGGTTGGTAATGAAAACTGTAATTAACATTTTTTTACGCATATTGACATTTTACAGCTTCAAAAAGGGTTTCGTCGAATGCTCCAGTGATATCTGCATTCGATAAAACTCTTCTTAAAGCTGTAAATACAAATTCGCGTAAAAAAAAGTTGATTACAGTTTTTGATACCGATTAAGACCGCAATGTGGAAGTGGATTTCACATGCTCTTAAAATATATTTTCATTCACAAAATTCGATCGCAGTAATCATATATTTAGAAACCAGTAATCATATATTGAGAAATATGAGATGATGGGGACATCGTAACAGCTGTGACTTAAATGAGTATTGATAGCGTCGGTCATCACTTTTCGAATTTCCCGCCTGTGGTCGCCAGTGGCGCAGTGGCACTTTTCGTGCATCTAACATATAACATGAGAATTATTCGGAAGCACTACGCTAACCAAGTAAAATACGTCCCTGTCACGGAGCATTCCAGTCTGCGACTTCAAGATTTGGAAAATTCATCATTTAAACAGCAGAAAAACGTAAGTACATTGATCGCATTGATTGAGATTGAAAATGAACTGTGTAATAACACGCATTTATCTTTTTTTTTAGGAGTGAAAAAATTCGACGAAAAATTGTAGTAAGAAAACAGCTGCTGTGCGCTACACAAACTTGGCTGCTGAGCGCCAAAAAATCTGGCTATACACTTACTGTGTACATTGCTAAAGGCTGCAGTGCGCCATACAATTTACTTTGCATATTGCAAAAGGCTGCTGTGCGCCTGAATAAGTCAATTAATCTATAATCATTTCATCATTTAACCTATACAATAGACGGCTGTGCAATAATATATAAGGCGATATATATATAGTATATTAACTTGTCGTAAACATCTAATAGTATAATAAGCTTTCTTTTGTGTATAAATAAAAAACATAATACTATATATTCGTATTGTATTTCTTGCTGTCCTTTATCCCTAATTTTTAGGAATCGCGTAATTTTTACTCATACGTCAATAATCGCGGAGCGGTCATTTTCGCTAACCCTTTTGTTTCTTTCCACTGTTTTTCGACATACACAGTGTCACCGAGAGTTAACGTTTGCCTATTCATAAACATAATACACACAAAGGATATTTGTTAGGATATAATTGACAGTCGCATTGGACTTCGACATGGTGCTTAACGCACCTTCTGCTGAGTTTGCATTACCTTTTGAGGAAATAATTTCTCGCGGGCTATGGTTACAGGATCGACACATGGAACGATTTGCAGAATTGCTTAAAGCTGCTAACCCAGAGTTTGATATGCAGAACACGTGGTACGTGCAGTTTCCTCATTGGATACGTAAAATATCGCCGGCAAGAAAACACATTCAGGTTCTGCACAGTTGTGAGGATTTCCGTACCAACCGAGAAGGTCATTGGATCTTGTGCTATTACGACACGCAAAAGATTTATATTTTCGATTCCATGAACCAAAATAAACTTCACAGAAATCACCAATTGTTCATCGAAAGGCTATTTCCTTTCTATCCTCTCGATAAAATTGAATTTCGAAAGGTGCAGCAACAATTTAATGCCAATGACTGTGGTCTTTTTGCTATCGCTTTTGCTGTATCTATACTGTACGGGAAGAACCCTGATGATGTTACTTATACAACTTCTCTGATGCGAGATCATTTGCTTAAAATATTCCGAAACAACGCTTTGCAGGAGTTCCCGGGCTCTTTTCAAACCAAACAGTACGACGAGTACGAGCATGATTTCCCCTCGTTACAGCAATCGCACAGAAGAATCGAGAAAAATAAAAAATTACAGATACACCGAATATCTGGAATGAAGAACACAGAATATATACAAAAAGCTAGGCAAGGTGAACCTAAAACTCAGATATCTGTTGACACTAAGGTAGCGATCGCTCAATCACCTAAGACGATTGCACGAGTTTTTACGAACAAAAATGTTCATATTTTGTCTCAGAACAAGGCTGAAATTAAGGTGGAAATTCCTGTAGAAACTGTATTCACGTCTGTAAACAAGCTGTTACCTACAGAGGGAGGAAAAGAAGTGAGCTGCCATCAGGAATATGATAATGTACAAATAACACTTACTAATCAGGCAATTGCTTCATTAAAGGCTCAAGAGCAGATAACTATTGCGAATCCAGATATGAAGTCTGTTTCTACTGGGAGCACTATTAAAAAAAAGATAGAGCGACAAAATAATAATACAGCAAGTCAATTTAGAAAACTGATATCTAATGATGTCGTTTGGGACTCTAACGAATTATCCAAGCCACGATATGCAGTTCGTGGTGCGGAACAAATTACACACTGCAATTTTGAATCAACTTGTTCTTTGAGTATTGACAGTATTTCTGCAATGCCTACTTCAGAAGAAATCAAAATATTGAAACGGGAAGTTAAGAAAGGTAGAAGAAATAAAGCAAGGCGTGAAGCATACGCAGCAAAAATTGCAAAAAATCGATATGCCAAAGATGATATTAAGCTAGATGATCAACAAAAATCAAGTCATCACAAAAAAAATCTGCGTAATGATGCTGTTGATGTTCAATTTAATTGTCATTTGAGTAGTCAGGGTGTCTCTGCAATGCCTACCTCAGAGAAAACAATGCGTTCGAAACTGATAGCTAGGAACATTAGAAAAAATAAGGCAAGACGGGGAAAATATGCTGAAAAAAACTCCAAGAAACGAAAAAAAGAATTAAGCGATGAAGATTACATTGCCGATAATATCATACTCACGAAAAGACGATCAAAATATATGGATAACTTAGAAAAGAATCGGTGTTTGAAACGAAAAGCATATGCTTCAGATATTGAAAACAACCGGGCTAAAAAACGAGCTCGATATGCTGCATTAAAAAAAGTTCACAATTCTAAATCTTATAACATTGCAGCACATGCAATATGTAAGGTAAACGTGGCTAAAAAGATATCGAATAAATATAAACGATTTAGACAGATATTTGGCACAAAAAAACTATTATTATCGAAAGAGGATTACGTGACCAATGTAACCAATGCAATTGGCGGACAATTGATTGAAAATCGCATGGAAGCGGAGCGTATTATTAAATGGTGTTTCCATGTAAGAGAAAAGTACATATTTCAAATACAAGCAAAACTTAAGTCCATCAAAGAAAAGGCCGAAGTTTCCTTGACGCAACTTTCTGAATGTATCAACGCTACAGTAGATGATAAATTATCTGTTCTGTGTGGGCCTATCAAAAAACATACACCCTCATCCGAGGCTTATTTTGCAGAAACGATGTATGAACAACCTTTACGATTTTCAGAAGCAATTGTGATGAACGAGAAGGGCCAAGCAACGAACATTTTACCAATAACTCAAGAAAAAAAAAGTGAGATATCATGGACTTGCTCTTCTTTATGCAAATCCGTAGACAGCACTCTCATAGAAATATACAATAATTTTCTTCAGACGATCTGCGAATGTTCCTTAAGTAATATTCGAAAAAAATTCTCGAGAATTCACAAATGCACTGTTCGACTTCGTGATGATAAATTAGGACACAGTCATAGATGTTACATTGCTCCTACTATTTGTAAATCTCTATTTGTATCGGTTGAGTTCTTATCGCCACACTTTCCAAAAGTGCGAATGATGAAAAGACTATTTTATAGAATACAAGCTGCCGTGGAAAAATTAAATGTTCTGGACGAAGCTTTGGAAACAACAAATATTGAAATATTAGGTGACATCGCGTGGAAAGCTCAAAAAAATTCAAAGACAATTGAAACTAGTAACGAAATTGATTTAAACGAGGACTCCATAATAGACACGCATTTTGCAGCGGTTAGATTATTGACCAAGTGTTCAATGGATGTTCCTCGATTAGTTTGCATATCATGTGAGAAACTTTGCTTCGAAAAAGATGTTTCAACAATCGAAAAGCTAAAATCTCGCGTAATATCTCCATTTTGGAGAGACTTAATGAAGCATGTTCAGCGTCAAGAAAAAGACGCTGAGTATGTTTGCCATTATTGTCTTAAAAAGTTCCGTTCAAATAAGCTACCACCGACATGTATTTTGAATAATCTTACCGCAGGAGAAGTTCCAGAAGTAATGTGTAACCTGAACGAGTATGAGAAATTATTAATTCAAAGAGCTAAAACATTTCAAATAGTTCAGAAAATGGGTACAATAGCAAAGAAAAATATGCCGTTTAGAGACATGAATAAAAAAGTTGTAGGAAGAGCATTTCATTTACCGTTACCTATACAGGAAACTCTCAAGAAAATTTGTCCCGCAACAGCCCCACTTAATCGTGACCATGAATTGTATATATTGGTACGTGGAATACCCACTAAATCAAAAATTGTTTGGGAAAACTTGGTAAATGTTAACAAAGTATTTACAGCCCTTGTGTGGCTTAAGAAAAATAATCCATTATACTCCGAAATTTTATTACCAGAATCTTCGACTTTATTATTAGATGAAACCTTTCCAAATGTAGAATTTCAAATTCATGACAATTCACAGAGTGATCAAAATGGGGATCAGAATGTGAAAACAAATTTGGCCGGTGTACCAGTCAATAACAGAAACGGTATTATGAATGATGTTGAAAAAGACGATATGAAAATAAATGCGCTCCTAACTCAAAAGTCACAATCTGACGAATATTACGAACAATTTACTATTCATCCAATGTATTCTGATAAAGAAAACAAAACTGCTACTGAGCTTTACCAAATGTTGAAGGTACAAGATATAGCTTTGCCATATCATTACAAGTTTCTAGATTTGAAATGTTATCCCGATTTGTATCCATTCGGAATCAATGGCCAACATGAAGAAAGACCTGTCCGACTTACTGATTTTGAATTTTTCAGATCAAAATTCATGTCGACGCACGCGCGATTTAGGCTCAATATTCAATATTTATTCTACGCGTTAAATAACAATAACATTCGTCAATTAAATAGTGGTATATTCCATAAGATGAATGTAACTAATGCTAAATTTCGTTATACTGCTGGTAGTTACTTAGAACAGTTAGCAAAAGGTGAGCTCGAAGGAAATTTAAATACGATATTTGGAAGACTCCGAAATACAGAACAATACTGGCGCAAACCTAGGGGTGAGTTGAACTGCATGATTCAACACTATGGCCCAGCCACGTGGTTTCTTACATTAAGTCCTAGCGAATATTTGTGGTCAGATTTGCTACAATATCTCCGTACAGTAAATCCTTCAATGGCGGGCATGTCTGCGAATTCATTAATCGCTGCCGATCCAGTATCAGTATCAAGATTTATGGATAATAAATTTAGAGCTATGCTGAATTTTATATGTTCAAAATCAAACCCAATTGGTGAAGTAATACATTATTTTTGGAGGCGTGAATACCAAACCAGAGGTACGCAACATTTCCATTTATTAATATGGATTAAGGACGCACCTATTCTTGGTACATCTTCGAATGAAGAAGTTGCACAATTCATATCCAAATATGTTACTTGCAGAATACCAGGGAAAGACCTTTCTCCAACATTGAACCGTCGTGTTACTACGCATCAGTATCACAACCATAATAGTTATTGTATGCGCACCAAAACATCGAACAATAAGACCACGAGCGCTTGCCGTTTCGGATTTCCGCGCCCTGCAACCGATACATTCATTATGAGAGATGTAGCGATTTCTGTGGCCGGTAGAAGGCAATTGAGATCTAAAAGCAGATTATATGATCTGCCAAGATCCCAAAATGAAAAATGTATTAATGATTATAATCCGGCAATACTTTGTATTTGGGAGGGCAATATGGACATGCAATTTATCGGTGAGGTATCAGCACTGTTATCCCGATATTGCACGAAATACCTTTCAAAAAAAGAGAAAAGTTATGTGACCGAAATATTTCAGCAAATAAATTCAACGAAATCATTAAAAAGTTTTCTCTGGAACGTTGCTTTACGCATGTTATGCAACAGAGAATGCGGTGCCCCCGAAGCTGCAGATACGCTCTTAGGATATTCTTTATACGGTACAGATCCTTCAACCACTCTTCGATGGATAGATGTGAATATCGTCAGAAGTAGGAAATTGAAACCTCATAAGGAAATTTTAGCCATGGATTCAGAGTCAACCGATATTTTCTGCCGTAGTCTGGTAGATTACTATTATCCGACGAGGCCTAAGAAATTGGACGGAATTAATTTGTATGATTTTGCCAAGTGGTATGATATTATTTATGTCAAACCAAAACGTGAAGTTGAATATTATATATTAAGTGATGGCAAATTTTTAAGAAAACGTAAAAGAGGATATCTGATTAATCATTACAAAAACGATGTTGACACTTATCCTGAAAAATACTTCTTCTCATTGTTGTTGTTATTTCAACCATGGAGAGATGTGGATGAGCTTAAAAATGCGTGTGATACATATACAGAGTCATTTTTGTCTGCTGAATCAAGGCTTACAGAAGCTCTGCAATATCACGACCGGCTGACCGAAATCAAGAAAAATATCAACCGTGCGAAAGAGCTCATTGAAGAGCAAATGGCTGAAAATATAGAGAAAGCAAAAGATGCAGATGACGATGAACGTGACGCAAATGGTATACCCTTAGGTTGTAATCCTATTGAAGCTGATGATGCTATGAAGGATTTTGTGGACATTGGCGAGAAGCATGATGAGGGAGTTCATGTTTCTGACATGATTTCGGAATTAAATGCTGACCAAAAACGTATATTTGACAAGGTCACGGAAACAATAAGTTCTGACCATGAAATTCTTAGGTTGTATATAAGCGGAGAAGGTGGCACTGGTAAAAGTTTCCTAATAAATACGATTAGATGTTGGATCAAGCAGACTATAGGTAAAGATACAGCAGTAACGGCACCTACAGGTATAGCAGCGTTTAATATTAACGGACTAACAGTACATAGATTATTCCAATTGCCTGTGGAACATGGTCAGACGCCAAAGTATAAAGAACTATCTGATGCAGTTTTGAAAATACTCCGTGATCAATTGAAAAATGTTTGTCTCATTATAATTGATGAAGTGTCAATGATATCTAACATCACTCTATTGTATATACATCTTCGATTAACAGAAATTTTTAATACAGCGAACATTAATGATGGTTGGTTCGGCAAAAAACATGTTTTGCTATTTGGGGATCTTCTTCAATTACCGCCCGTGCGTGAAGAACCCGTATTTACCACAGTTTCTACAGCCAAGGCTGAAAAGTTATTGGATTCGTTAGGAAGTGCTGACATTTGGGCGAGTTTATTCAGTTATGATGAGCTAACAATTAATATGCGTCAGCGAAATGATACTTTTTATAAAGAAATACTATCGAGAATTCGTTTGGGAGTTGTAACACCGTCGGACGTCAAAGTTCTAGAATCAAGAAAAATTAATTTTTCTTCTATAGAATTCCGTAACAGAACAGGAGAATTATGTGATTATATTAACGAGTTACCATGTGATACTGTATGTTTACTGCCTACATGTCACTTGTGTGATGTTCTGAATGAAAGCATGTTAAGTCGTATATCCTCAAAAGAGATCAAATTGATTGCTCATGATTCTATAGATTGTGCTCCAATTTATAAAAAGAGAGCTTCGATGAAATTAGCCCGGGATGAGGATACTTCTTGCACTGCTGGTCTTGCAAGGATCATAACCATTAAAATCGGAGCAAAAGTTATGCTAAGGCGCAATATTGATGTTACACTAGGTCTTGTTAACGGTACAATCGGTAAAGTAACATCTGTTCTGCAATCACTTGATAAAAATGATGTAGATAAGATTAAAATTATTCTAAGTTCTGGATTAGAATATGAAATAGAACGTGTATCTGTAAAGTTTCAAATACTGGATGGAGTTTATGTTATCCGCAAGCAATTCCCTTTATGTCTAAGCTATGGCATTACAATCCACAAGAGCCAAGGGTTAAGCTTAAATAATGTTGTGGTGGATGCTGGAAATGCGATTTTTAGTTGCGGTCAAGTTTACGTTGCTCTTTCACGAGTCACTTCTTTAGAAGGGTTACACTTAATTAATTATGATCCCTATTCTGTCAAAGCGTGTGAATTATCCGTGAAAGAGTATAATCGCTTGAGACAGGTTTATCGTCCTGATCTCGCGCGATTCAAAATTTCTAATGAACGTGCAGCGAAAGTTCCAGATTTTATTTGGGCAATTCCTAAGCAAGTAGCAGACTGTCAACAGCTGCAAGATGAAGCCGAGGCATGTGCCTGGTATGTTAATGGGTTTCAAAATATAGATGGTCTATCCTGTTATGCCAATGCCATTATGCAGTGCATATTTAACTGTCAAGCTATCAGAAAAAAACTTTTGTATGATAGTCACGATGAAGAAAATGCATTGACAGTTCTTCTCCGTACATATGTAGAACGCCATAAAGACTTGGATTCATTTGCTATAAGACAATTCGTAGGTGCACCGTTCACTGATAGCAGACAACAAGATGCACCGAATTTTTTTATGGGTCTCTGTGATAAATTCAATGATGTTAAAAATCTAACGGAACATAAATTGACCATGAAAACAGTATGTCAGGGGTGTCAATACACGACGACCATTGAAGACCAGCCGAATAACATATTGCTTCTAATGGTACCTCAGACAAAAAAAGCTCTGACTCTGCAAGAAATTATAGACCATAGTTTGTCGTTATGGAACCCCATCGAAGGGCAGTGCACTCATTGTGGGATCACGAAGAGAATTGTTAAGACCAGTTTGTCTACAACAAAACAAGTGTTAATAATACAACTTATATTAACATCCGTAAACACAGATACTTTACAGATTACGAAATCGCATTGCGATATTAAAGCTGTTCCTACTACTACTGTTACAATTTTCAGTCAAAAATATAAAGTTAACAGTGCTCTGTTTCATCATGGTCTAAATGTTTACACAGGCCATTATACAAGTATGTTAAGATCTGGAAAGACTGCTTGGATTCTTGCCGACGATATGAAAATTGAGAGAAAACACTGGCCGAGAAATGCTAAAGACTGTTATATGCTGTTTCTAGAAGAGATCCGAAAATAATCAAATACTAATTAAAATGTAGAAGTCAAAGTGCCTCCAATCTTACGTATGTTTTTCTCTATTAATTAATTGAATTATATTAATAACTTCACCGTTGTCAGTCACAAGGCCGGATGAGAAAAGAAGACAGTCTGATTTTCCTAATTACTGCAGTTATTGACACATATTAAAGTTATGAGCCTGCACCAAAACATTAGAAGCAAATATTAATTTATGAACGAGGGAGATAACGTTACTAAAGATTACTGTGGTTTTCAGGGAAATGATAAAAACAAGTATTTTTTTTAAAACGTGCAAACTTTTTTATTTTTTTATTTTTCAATGCCTATAACGGCGAGGATTTGCCAATTCCGCCAAAAAATTGGCAAGCCGGCGCATGGATTGGGCCTCCTGCTGTCGAACGAGCCTCCCGGCCCGTTGCCATCGAGCCGGTCTTGTTCTATTGTTACCTGTAAAGAAATTTTCAAAGAATACAATCAATACTTGATATGAATGATAACTGCCTTTATATTTTTAATCTAGCAAATGATGAGGCCTTACAAAGTGAATTGTTTCGAAAAAACGAAATTACTAACAAAATTATATATCTTGAAAATTTAAATAAAATTCGGATTTATTTTTTATCATAAGAACTACTCTCCCTCTCACTGTAGTAAAAATTAGAAATAATTTCCTCCCTTCAGGATGAAACCAAAAAATTTATTTGTAACTTTACCAATCTGTTGGTTGAATCGGTTGCATCAAAAAAAAATTTATGGGTTTTACGCTCTGCACATTAGCCAGAAAACACAATTCGAAGCATTGGCTTTTGCTGGGTATCAAGTCTCTTTGCAGTTACATTGCGCACATTTTAATTCGAGCAATTATTTCGAAGGTCAAATCTTGAAAGATCCATGTCTCAGATGCCAACATTATTATGACAATGTATATTCGCTTCAATTAACAGCTGTGCAGTGTAACTGTGAAGAGAATAAGACCTAGCGAAAGCCAATTCTTCGAGTAGTGCTCTGTGGATCATGCGCAGAGTGTAAAACCCATGAATCTGGTTTCAATGAAACCAATTCAGCCCATCGGTTGGTAAAGTTACAAATAAATTTATTTCAATTTCAAATTTTTACTTCAGTGAGCGGGAGAGTAATCCTTCTAATGGAAAATACAACTTTTTTGACCGACTTGTTTCCTTTAAGATCCAAGATTCAATTATTAATCAAATTATTTTTTTCTTTCACGGTTGATTCACGAGATTTAGGAGTTTATGAGAAAACATATTATCAATTTCCACTAAAGGCCATAGTTCCCTTTAAAAATTCTTGTTTTTCCGGCCATCATGAAAATAGAAATGAAAAAGAAGAAAACCTTTGAAAGAGACTGCAAACCACAGGTAAATTTAGAGTTTTCTTTTATTATGCATAATAGTATTTTTCATATTCAGAATCAAATTTTTAAGTCCTTTTTGACACTTAAGGGATCGAATCATCTAATAACCATAAAAATTAAATGGTGTTGTAGTTGCTCATATAAAATACTATCTATTTGGGATGAGAAAATGAAACATTTTCATAAGCGGAATTTCTTTTTCACAACCAAGCACACCGGTGCAAATATTTCTTGAATTTACCACTTATCACAGTGTTTTTGTTGCCTTAGTGAAGCAAATTGCATTTACAAGCAAATTCTTTGTGCGAAGACTACCTTGTCCAACTATAAGAATTTTCAATCAAATATTTTTTTCTCAGAAAATACAAGAAAATTCAGTCAAAGAAGATAATGCATAGATGCATAGATAAAAATTCATTATCAAAGTGAATTTAACTTAAGCGAAAGATCTTTGAATGGAAAATTCTATACTGGGACCAAGGACAGTCTACTTACCAAGGAACTCAAACCTTGTAAAACTGAACCGGTGCAACTTGAACTCTATGCCCAGAGGAAAATAAAATATATATTAACACTATTGATTGAAGTTGATTAGCAAGAAAGCATTTTACTTGTAATAATGTAACACTTTTTGTGCCTATCCAGAGATCTTTTTTTATCAAGGAAAACTATTTTATAGACAATTGCAACACCAATTAATTCTTTTCATATAATTCACGTAATCTACACGTATTGTTTCACTTTTTTTTTGTCAGGGAATTACCGAAAAAAAGTGATTTCTTTCCTAATTTTTAAATAAATTTACGCATACAAATATCCGCTTACCACGGTCTACTCCCCGACCACCCCTGCCTCGAGCATACGGCAAGTTCCGCACATGACCTCGTCTGGACGGTGCACCGCAATTTTCGTCGCCTGTCGCAATATTTATTGCATCCATTGCCGGATAATTGTGCCTTACTGGAGAAACCGGTGGCACGGCCGGCGGAGGAAGATTCTCGCCATCTATTAGCACTGCTGGGGGAGGAAGATCACGTAGTTCCTCTTCTGTGTGTGAACAACAATAAAAAAGCAATATTGTTAAACACGTTTACTATTACTATATGTAACTGATGAATGATCGATGGTATGGGAGAAAAAAAGCACGTTATACGTATGAAATGCTTACCTAATTGCTGGTCCATATTTTCCAAATTGGACTGTAAATAGAGAAAATAATTACATTAGTTATACGATTATACAAGGCGGGCGAATGCTTTAAGCTTAGAAAAACTAACAAAATTGTCGTCGTTCTGCATATTTTCACCTCTTTCAAGCGCTTTGTTTTGAAACAATGAAGAAAAGAAATGATGAACTAAAGTGCACGAGTACAACCAATGGTGGGAGAGATGGTAACTCAGGAGTGGCTCATGCAGTGTCGCTGTGTTACAATTTCTTTACGGTAGAGGACCACTTCTAGCAGGCGCAAGTAGTGTCGCTCTGTTACGATTTCTTTACTGTAGAGGGCCACCGCTTGAGCCGCTACTGGGTTACCGACCTCCCTCCCTTTTTTGTAGGAGGGCATGACTTCAGTTCATTTCCTTTATCCATTGTTTTAGAACAAACAGCATTCGGAAGAGTCGTAACTATGGAGAACAACGAGGACTTTGTTAGTTTTTCCTGAACTTGAAGAATCTCCACGCCCTGTGTAATCGTATATATCATTAACTAATGTAATTATTTTCTCTATTAACAGCTCAATTTGGAAGATATGGACTTGGAATTAGGTAAGCCTTTCGAGCGTGTGACGAGACATTGTTTTCTCTCTCACCATGGAACATTTATCAATTACATACAGTAATAGTAAACGTCGTTCACAATATTGCATTTTTTGTCGTTGAACAGAAGAACAACGCGATCTTCCTCCCCTGGACGTGCCAGCGGGTGGCGGGAATCCCCTTCCCCCGGCCGAGGTAGGCGATAGCGGGAATATTAATCCGGCGATAGAAGTTGCGGCGGGCGGCGGAAATCGCGGTGCGGAAGCCAGAGGAGGTCGAGTGAGGAACCTGCCGTATGCCCGAGGCAGGGGTGGTCGAGGAATACACCGAGGTAAGGGGATATTTGTATGCATACATTAATTCTGTATAAAAAATTAAATTAAACAAAAAAGTGAAAAAATACATGTAGGTTACGTAAAAAAGACAGTCACCTAAAACTTACAAGAATTAATTGATGTTGCAATTGTACATGAAATCTCTCGCCTCGATTAAAAAGTGCCACTAAATAACATTTTTTATCTGTAATCAAGGTTGCACCGGTGAACCGATTTGTTTTTACAAGGTACGAGTCACTTGTTGAGTAGACTCTGTTCAGTCGTAGTATAGAATTTTCCATTCAAAGATCTTTCGCTGCAGTTATAAATCACTTTGATAGTGAATACTTATCAACGTATTAGCTTAATTGGCTCAATCTTCTTGTAATTTCTGAGAAAAATATTTGAATGAGAACACTGCGACAAGTGACAAGATCTAGACATTTTTTTAAAATGAGAACACTGCGACAAGTGACAAGTTCAAGAAAAAAATTTTGAATCAGAACACTGCGACAAGTGACAAGTTACAGTAAAAAATTTTGAATGAGAACACTGCGACAAGTGACAAGATCAAGAAATTTTTTTTGAATGAGAACACTGCGACAAGTGACAAGTTCAATAAAAAAATTTTGAATAAGAACACAGCGACAAGTGACAAGTTCAAGAATTTTTTTTTAATGAGAACACTGCGACTAGTGACAAGTTCAAGAAAAATTTGCACCGATGAGTCTAGTCATGAAAAAGATCTTCCAGTTGTAAAAATGTTTCACTTTCTCTGCTTGATTAGTTAGTAGTATTTTTTATGAAGGTAATGTATTTCATATGTGCAACTCAAGTAGCATTTCATTTTTATGTTTCTTTGGTAACTCAACACCTCAACTGTATTTTTATTTATGTCTTCTTCTGTACCTTATGTATAGAAGAATACACATAAATAAAATTTATCTGTGACTTGCAGCCTTGTTCTTTTCTTTTTTTTACGTTTCTATTTTTTTTATGTTGTCCGGAAAAACAATAATTTTTCAAAGGAACTGTGGACTTCAGTGTGAAGGATTTTTTTTTTTCATATAAATAAAAATATTAAATGTCGTTTTGGTATTGAATTTCAAACGAAAACTTCATCTTCATTTCATGTTTCTGTTTTTTGTCAAAGTGCGGTGTTTTTTCTAACTTGTTTCAAAATATGTTTCCCTGTTTTACGAATTTCCTGTCATTTTTCTCTGGAACAAAAAAATTAATAATAACTAAATTTTTATTCTCTAGGACATCACCAAAGAGGTCCATGGCTTCACGCTCGGGCCCATTTTAATGCGCAGGCCCGAGTTGTTGATTTATTGTATCAGCTGGCCAACCCGTTTCGCGGTCGTGGAAGGTCCGCACCCAGAAATGAAGAACTTTAATAAAACAAAAAATTAATAATCATAAACATAATTTTTTTTTTTTCGTGAATTCAATCTGGTGGAATAAAATTCTATCGCTTCTTCCGATTATTACCAAATTTGGTACCTAATGTCAATGTAAATATGTAAACATGAAAAATTCAAATTGCTATAAAACACGGATTCCTATAACGATTTTCATCAAATTCAATATCTGGTATAGCTAAATATTTGTCCGTCTCTACAGAAGGTTTCAGCTTTCACCATGTCAATTTTTCGAAAAATTAAAAAATCTATGAAACCCTGTTGCACACACACGTGCAACGTGATTTGTTGGACTATTCGTAGTACATATAAATCTCGAGAAAAAAATGAAGAATTTACATTATCAAAGATCCCTCTATGAGAAATAAAAAAAAAGTTGATCAGAACTAACAGATTGGAACATAAAAATTATTCTACCAGGACAAATCATTGGTAATAATTGCAG
>JAAXZA010051770.1:0-10016 GCA_018492975.1 Dolichomitus sp. PSUC_FEM 10030005 | reverse complement strand
AAAATGAAAGCTCTAAGTTGGAAGTCAACTAACAGGCAAACCTCCTTAAAATACATAGGTTTTTGCTATAGTTCCATTCAAATTTTTCCCGGCCCCTACATATTCGCCAAAAAAATCTGTAATGAAAAAATAGCGTTGAACGTGCAAACGCATATAGATAATGTATTTTACCAATAAATATTCTCTGTTCTATCACCAGAACGTATATTCAGTGGAGTATTTGTATGCCTGAGAATCTTTGATGATCTCGTCTCGCAGTCAATTGTTACAGTCGCCGAACGAGATCGTTCGATGCAACTCGATTGTTAATCGTAGCTGGCTTCGCGGCGGGTACACAGACCGTGGTTGCATTGTGTTTCATTCGCGGGCGGTGCGGGCACTCCGAGTGCATATATACCCGAAGTCGTATGTATGCAATCTACGCAGGCGTTGGTCGTTGCGGTGCTGCCCATTTATCTTGTATCTGCAACGAGAGACTGCGCTGCCATACAATGCATGCTGTCGCTACCATAGTCATTCGCTCGAGCGAGCTGGACGGGCTCGGTCTTTTCCGCTCGCTTCTCGGTGCGCACCGATACTACCAAGCGCGTTTTTCTACTCTCAACGCCCGGCGTTTCATCGCCAACTATCCGCGCACTCGCGCGGGTGGGATCGTGTTACTCGCCGGTGTAATAGATACGTACCTGCTGGCTGCCCTTATCGCCCGTTCGCGAGCACCGCGAAGAAGTTCAACGGCGGAGGATTGGCCGATAGACACGTTATAGCCGTTGCCCGTAGAGAACTTGCAGTGGAATAAGTTTCTCGACGGTGAGAAACTTATTCCTCACCCTATCCCTCTTCAGTTTCTTACTGTTATTTCCCATCCATATATATTCCTTTTGTACGTTTCATCAGGAGATAATTTCTGGTTGGTATCGGCCTGCTTCTATTACAGCATCGTTGTTATGAAATCGCACATGCGGAACATTTTTTAAAGGGAATATTCAACAGTCAGTAACTATTTTATTAATCCAAGTGAATTTCTGTTGAGCCATTAACAGTTTTCCGAATATAGTGACACCTCATTTAGCTTACATGAATAAGTGTAAGTGTATATTTTTATGTTAAAACGTTCGTCTTCATTTGTCAGAGCTGTAGTAGAATGTAAACCATCGGCCATCTCTCACAACTGACTGGTTCTTTACATAGGTTGCACATGTCCGCATTACGAAAGGTAAGGTATATAAGGTCCTGGTATATAAAAATGTTACTCCTAAAGAACTTTCAGTAGAATTCCCGACAGCTAGAAAATTAATCCTCATCCCGACCTCTCTTCAGTTTCTAACTGTTATTTTCCATCCATATCTTCCGTTTGTACGTATTATCAGGTCAACGTTTGAAAGAAAATATTGGACTATTATCAAGTATTTTATTAATTCCAACCCCAATTCCATTGACCCAATAATAATTTGTTGAATGCAGTAAAACGTCTCATAACTCACACTTGCCTAACTTATATGAATAAATGTAGGTGTACATCTCAATACTAAAACATACGTCTCAATTTTCAATTGCCAGAATCGTGAGAGAAGTGGAACCATCCCAGCCATTTCTCATACCTGAAGGTTCTTCACACATTTTGCATGTCTGCATTACGAAAGCTAAGTGAGATCCCGCCATGTAAAAAATTATCCTGCGGCGATAATAATTTATCGAAGTGAATTATGGCTTCACTAATGTAAGCGGGTAATCATACGGTACATTATTTACAACGGGAGTAGCCATAATCATGTGATTTTCTTATTCCGTTTACTCCTGTTAGCTTTATTATGTATTGGTTGACCGATATTATATTTTTCATGTTCCCAATCTGCCAATAAAGATTTTTTTCAACATCCAGTGAAACGATTTACAAAATCGATAACCCCACTTCTTTTTACTCAGCTCAATCATTAATTCCTGACAGAATGAAACTTTCGCAGAAGTCTGTACGTATTCGAGCATTTCTCATTCCTTGCCGCTATTAATATCCCTTTTTTTCATACATACCTACGCCATACCAACGAAGCAGGTGAACAGAACGTAATCCTCGCGGGATGGTGCGGATCTCTACAAACAATCAAATTCACCTCGTACTCATCCTCACGTGCGCCTCTTGTCGTTTCCGTCATAAGAATGATGCGAGCGGAGATCTCGTCTCACCCGCGTGCTAAAAGTCGACTCCTATTCTGTTACCTTTCCATGATACCCTTCCCCGTCTGCTCTCTCACAATGAGCTCGAGCCCAACTCCTCCGAGAGAGTCTTCACACAATGCTTTTTAAAGTACATCGCGTATATAATATTTGCCGCGGGGGAGAGACAGTAAATGTCAGCGATATTCGGTTTCCACGTACAAGCTATATAGCGTATCGCTTACCGTTTCCCGCGGCTTCTACGCGTACAGCGACCTCACCCAGTTGGTGTACAACATGAGGGACCTAGACACGGCAGGTCGGATATTCTGTGCGCACTTCGCGTTTGCAGAAGGGGGTTGTGCATGAGCGAGCCAGAGGTTGGAGAACACCTCTTGCTCGAGAGCAACGACGAGGCATAATAGCATTGTACTCTGGCGCTTCTCGTCAGCAAGTGTCCTCCACCTTCTCCACCTACCGAGCTGTTCATCCGTTCTTCTATGTTCCTGTTCGCCCCGCGTCGGCCTCGTACTAGCTCCCTATATTCCTCCAATGTTCCTCGTGTACCTCTTTGTCCTAACTCGCTTGCTACCACAGTTGAAACATACAACGGTGTCAACTTCCGTGGTGTGGTCATGCAAGGTAACCATAGCGATGTCATACCACCTGAGTGTACCGTCTATAGTGTCAGAAAATAGATAATATACGTCAGTATAGCCCTTGGCTTGGGACGCTTTCACGAACCTAACAAGCACATAAAGTCTGTGGATCTCAAGCTACCACTCCAACCACTAGGGCTACTGTGATAGAGGCGGCATTGGGGCTTGACGCTGACTAGAAACTTTGACAGTCGATATCGAAACCCACATTTCTAATTTATAGTGGCTTACGTATACGTCGTGGAGGCTGTAGTGACTTTCATGATTGGTTTATTACCAGACAAGCTTTCAGTGATAAACAATTCTGCATTGTTTTGTGTCTTGATCGAAATATTCAGAGAGTATTTCAGCCTAATTTATAGACAATGCTGTTTTTGACATTTTTATATCTATAGAATCGAATTATCAAGTCCAAATTAGCTGAACAGTTTTTTAAATATGGAACTAATCTTTACAATAATTTAGAAAGTACGTTCTTGCACATAGATTTATAATTTGTTTTTTGATCCGCAGTCCTCTATGGGATAGACCGTTTCTTAATTTTGGCTTATAGAGGAAGCATTGAGGGCTAAAAAAGAAGAAGAATTTATATGTGTGGTTTTCTTTGTAACAAATTTTGTTTTTAAACTCAATAGGATATTCCGTACATATTTTCTGCAACCTTAATTTGGGTGAGGGTCAAAATAACGAATTAAAAAAAAAATGAACGACTGAATCTAGAATGGTCATTATTATAAATTTCGCTATTTTAACCTTTCACTATTTGAATCATTCGTTATTTTGACTGCAACTCGTTCTTGATACTAATTTTTATGATAATTTTAAATACTCGAATGATTACAAAATCTACAGATAGCAATATCAATACTCATTAAATTGAAGTCCGTAAATTGCTTCAGTGAATTGCTGTAGACAGTTATGCTGCAAGAGCTCTAAATTCATCCAAGCATGAATGCGATTACACATTTTCCGAAAAGTAAAATATCTGATGAAATTAGATTAGTTATTTCAGTAATTTCGCAAATTATCACGAAAAGGCGTATACGACCGTATGAGATGCACGGAACGAAAAAAAAAAGTAGTTGTAAAAACTGATTTACCGGTCCCGGCAACCAACCGAAATAGTTAAAATAGCGCCAACTACTCAGTCGGTTGAAAAAACTATAACCTCGTTGGTAGAGTATCGATAGTAACAATGACCAGCATAACCTCAATTCACTGGTTGGTTGGCGCAAGGAATCATTTGGATTGGACAGCAGCCGTGATAGTTGCAGGAACCAAGCGTTGGTCGTACGTAGAGGAGGCCGGGGCAAAATGGGGACTCATAATTTTTTTACCGCCCCCATTTTGCACCGGCCTCCCCTACTATTTTTTTGCTACCAATAGAAAAAAGTTGAGACTACGATTTCGATTTAGTTTCAGTGACTAATAAGCGGCACAGCATATGCTGGAATTGGTCGACAGAAGTACTTTTTTCTTTCCGTGTGTGTATGGCCTGCGTCCCGAATTTCGGCACGATTTATGGAGCCAGTCTTGACTTGAAGAATTTTAAATATTGCAGCCTGCCCTTACGTACATATGAAATGTAAACGCTGGAATTTTAAAAATATTTCTAGCGCTATCAGATCAAAATTTCGAATAACAATTTTTTCCATGAATGTTATGAAGATTATGAAGGTCTTCCGGTATGAAGAAAAAAATGTGTAAAATTGATTACAGTTATCCCTTAAAACAAGGAAAAGCAGTAGTGCCTAGATCTAACGACGAAAGTATGTTATTTACGATCCGCATCACGCACGCGTTCATAGGCGCATCCTATCAAAGATCCCTCGTCGTCACGGTGATGCGCAGCCTGTTAAATATCGAACATACTCCAGTAGTGAATCTTAAATCCACCACTGAATGTTCCGCTCACGTGCGTCGTTATAGTCCAGAAGCGTCGTTTCGCCTGAAGTCATCTCTTCCGAATCTCACGAATTAATTAAGGTCGTTAACGATGCCGTGATCGGAGGGCGCGCGCGTTCGCCACGCCTTCGAATTACGCCCGTAGGCAACGACCACCTCTTCGTAGTCGTGGCTTCAAGTGTAGGAAAGTAGGTGTACATTTGTGTGCACACATCCGATCGATCAAGAGGCTTGGGGCAGACGCATCCCTGCATCGATCGATCCTCGAACGCGAGCTAATTCGACGACACGTTGTTACATTTACATTAATGTTGGTCGTAATATATTAACCGTCGCTATAATTGATTAATTTAGAGAAGTTCTCCGCGAACTTCACGATTATTCTAGTTCCGTTTGTAGCAGCACCCAAGGTGAACGAGAGGGGAACACGATTCTCACTGCATGTGGTCGATCTCTGTTTTTATGGGTGGCAATGAATGGAATGAAAACCGGATCGAGTCTGCAATTTATTACTCCACGAAATATATCGAAAAGCGTCTTAACGAACCGCGAGTGTAAGCTGAGAACGTGGAAGGAGAGGAGGAGGCTTCGTTGGTCCCTCATCTCGAATACGGCAGTTAACGAAAGTTCATAAACGCATCTACCGCCTGCCTTACGGTGAATTATATTCTTGCATATACGATCGTCATGTAAGCGCGTCTTGTTTCGCATCCGTAATATAATAGCACGGAGAGTTCCATCGTTGATTGCCGAGAGAGCAACGGATTCTCGAATAAGCCATGGACAGCAGAGAGATAAGAAATAAAAAGAAGCTGCTACGCCCCGTACGAGTCGAGGAACGACATAGAACACGAAATCGCACGACACGGGCATCGGGCATGAATCCAAGAATTGTACGAACCGTCGAAGCCGCGAATTGGAGATATTCTCACCACTGCCTAGTCCTTCACCACCATTATTGTATATTTAAAATTAATTGATTTATGAGAGAGTCAGTGAAGTGAGCCTGCACCTTCGGTGAATATCGATTAGATTCAAGAGAGAATAATATATTGCCCCAAGAGGCCAAATCCTCTGCTGCAAATGACTCGATATATCGGACGGGATATGAATAAAATGTCGGAATATTTATATAAAGTAAACGAAAATGAATAGCAAACATGTTCGATCTTTTTTATCCTCATTCTTTTCGGGCAATGCTGTTAGTGCCATGCAGATAAAAAAGTTTAGTTGGAAGATCCACCAAAATGATTGATGTCAACCAATCATCATCCTAGTATACGACATAAACAAGTAACTGTGGATATCAACTAATTTTCGTTGATCGGTTTTAAAGAGGTTACGTTTACCAAATGAACAGCCAATTAAGTTTAAATTGATTTTTTGAACTCATCGATTGGTAATGCTAACCAATCTTTTGGTAAGTCAACCAACCGATTGGTAATACCAACCACCCCAATTGGCAACGTCGACCAACTAAAAAAAGTTGAGCTAACCAATGTTGCAACGAACATACTCCAAGCATTTAAAAGTTGGTTCTGAACCATTTTTTCACCATTACCACCATTTTTCTCCGTGAACTAAAGCATAAGACGGCATGGTACAACCGAACGATATACATCCATTATATTCACCGTGATTGAACGGCGGGGTCAAGTGCCAATCTTTGGTACAATCCTGTATACCGGATTATTTTGCACAGAAGCTTGAGGTTCGAGTAAGGCTGTATGAAATGCATGGCGCTAGTGTAATGCGATAGAGCAAGCGATCGTGCAGAGTATAACTGTATAGTGTATTCGCTCTATAAATGCACGTATACGCAACTACGCGCTTCTATATGTTCCTCTTCCATGCGAAATTGCGTTAGTTACATCGCACATTCGCTTCGAAGCACCTCAGCTCGTACCTCGTAAAAGTAGTCAAGGCTATTGAATACATGCATCTATGCAGGGCCGCTTCTTCGATCGACTACCGGCTGTCGATTAGATCGATCGAATGAGAACACGTTTTCGCTATGCGGAGAGGTAGCGCGTGCGACAGCGAAGGCAAAGTGATCAAAACGCGACAGCGTCTCGCCTGTTATCGTCACTTGGGTTCTAGATAGTGCTACTACGGATACGCGAAGAGAAGTGAAAAATTCTTTGTAGTGCACTTACGAAGATGACAGTGTAAGGCAGAGAGTTTAAAGTCATTGGGTACTTCGTTTAACGATCGATATAATATAGATGTAATACATTCGTGACGCCGTTAAATGTACGTTTTGATATAAAGACCATGTACTTTAAGAATCAAAGATCAGTTGTTTATGAGATTAATGGTGTTACGTCTGGAGTAACAAGAATTAAATGCCCTGTTTTGGACCTTAGCCGAAGCTAATTAATCCGGGATCCGGGCTAGAACGATTTGATGAAGTTAAATGAAGTTAATTTTTAGCTGGGAATTCCTTTTTGAAATAAAAGCTGTGTCTCGGATCATCTTTCGGAATATACTTTGCTTTTAGGAAATTGATTGTAAAATCAATTTTAATCAGTTTGAAAGAATCAGATTCCGTAATTATATTATTCGCTACCAAATGTTCTGTGGTGAAATACGCTTGAACTTGAGCTTTCTTAATGGGATGAGGAATACCCTGATGCTGTGCTACTAATTTTCGGAGTTGGTACTTCCTCCCTCCACGTCGTTGGTTTCCCATTAGAAATAGTTCTTAGAGTCAGTGAGTTAGAGAAGAATTTCTGAGATGAGGGATTTGGAAGTAACGTTGATCGTGTGACTTTGCTCCACCGCGTACAGTCAGTTATTATTAAAGTCGAACGCTTGCAACGGACTGCATTCGCTGACTGTTTAAAACTGATGCTGTCTGCGAGAGAAAGCTAAGTCTTTTTAAAAAGATGGAACTGAACGGTTGCAACCTTCTGCATCCGTTCTGAGGACTTAGGTAAATTCGAACGAATGCAACCTACTGCATTCGTTCTTAGTTTTTAAAAGGACTTAGGAGGATTTTGGATCGTTTGCAACCATCTGCATACTTTCCTGGTGAGGTCGAGTCGTAGAGACTTATACATTTTACCCTGGTTCCGGAGACTTGGTTTTAACTGATGTATTTGTTGGTGAAAAATTCTTACTGACTAAAATACAAAAATTGTGATCTTATATACTAGTGCTGCGAACCTTTGGTGTTACGCAGGATTGGGAGAGGGCAGTTTCTTTAGACTCTAATTGGCCGGAAAAACTCCCGTCCCCCACTTTTTGAACAGATTTCTGTATCTTAAAGTTAGTGCGTTAATTTTAGGAGTAAGAGAGGGCGAGTCTCTCGCCTCTGGTTGGCCGAAAGTCACCGTCTCCTACTTTCTTGGGTTTGCGTGGAGCTTCCCCTAGTCTGCGGACTAGCAGAGGGCCTCACACCCCTACTATGTTACTGTTTTTCTGAATTTCCCTACTTATCGACCGTCTGCAGGGTCCTTTTCCTAATTTCCCTACTTGGTCGACCATCGACTTCAGGGCCCTTTTCCGGGGCATGCAGCGGTGCTCGGAGGGTTGCCTATTTTTGGGGTAAGGGTACGTCGGGACGTAACATCCTTTATATCAGTTTTGATTTGGGATTTGACATACACAAAAAAAAATGAATGCATGATCTTGGTCCCGATCCCAGTATGACTAACTGACGATACCGCCGATCAATCACACCACGAATAAAACGATGACAATGACTAATATTTTCGAGATATCTCGAGCCACCAACTTTTTAGAAGAGGATTGTAACTAGTTTGGCCTGTCCAAATGAATATTGCGACGTAACGCTACATTATCCGCTGCCTGGGTATTTCTTTTGTTGTAGCTCGTTGCGATTAATTTTATTATTCGTTTCGTTTTTTTTTCATATGTTTCTTTATTGTATCGTGCAGATATTAACAGAAAAAGTACAGAAAATCGATCGGCGGGTATCGAACCCAGTTCATCGCGTGCGGCCTGAGAACGAGACGACTACCCGTTGATTCTAGTGACTCCTCGAACTTTGTTGAAAAAAATGTATAAATATATCATCGACGCAGAGATTCCAGGTCCTGCCAGCTTGAGGTATTGAACCGAGGCTGTTCGTAGGAGCTGCAAAACTACGGATCGATTCGTCAATGTGATATCTACAAATAACTTTCCCAAGTCTCTAGTTAAACTTAACATTTTGTCCAATATAAAAGCCAATACAAATCAACGATTGAAATGGAAATATCCTATAAATATTTTAATTTGCAACGGTTGCAAAGCATATTTTTGGATACAAATTGAATACCTGCAAAGTTCTAATTAAAGTAGTCAAAGATTTGCATCAATATGGAAACGAATTGAAAAATATAAAACCCTCTTTGGATTACGAGATATCTAATTTAAGATTGAGATATTGCTATTCATACATTAATTTCTTCTACCCTAATATACGGATTGTCTCAAGGTTCTTATAAATATATGAAACCGCAATATTCACGGACGAAGGTTTCCTATTCCTGCGGGAATCCTCATACATACATCCATAGACACTGCTCCAGAATACAAAACTCGATTACACGTATGCCGCTCTCATTTCCGCATGGGAGACAAGACCTGAAACGAGAAATGCGGACAGATAACTTCCGCCTCCACGTCGTCCGCCTCCTCGTACTGTTCTCCTCGTCATAGTCGGGAAATTGTTCCATTGGCGATGAGACGGAAGTGATATTTGCATCGGCGCTGAGGCATACAGGTCGATAGATTCTACCGTCCTCGAAGTGTTATTCATTTGGCATATTCGTTCCAACCGCACCACTATACGATACTATTTTGTACAACAATTTTGTCACAGAGACCCAAATGTCAAGTTCAACGAATGAAGTTGAACTTGACATATGAATTGTACAAGAGAAAATAAAAAATATTTTAGAATAGCTCATTTGGGTCTAAGAGATTCGATCGTAAAGCGGTCATGAGGTTGAGAAGATTTCTTAGATGATCAGACTTTTAGCGATAGTCTTTAGGTGGGACTGCCGGAAGAAGTCCGTAGGTTAGACTGTTGGAAAGAAAATCTTTAGCCCCAGATAGACACATGCCGGCACCGTCATGTACGTCCGCATATGACGGCACAATGCCGGCATGTCGTGCCGTCACTGTGTCAGCACCGTGCATGCACGCCGCACTGTAAAAAATGTTTGTGTTTTTCCCATACAAACGTGTATGAATTTTGTAAAACTCGGTATAGGAAATCGAAGTTAATATGTTTGCATAGTAAACTTAATACAGATAAATGAATTTCAATAATTCGGTGATTGGAAATTA
>JAAXZA010050671.1:0-10096 GCA_018492975.1 Dolichomitus sp. PSUC_FEM 10030005 | reverse complement strand
GCAGCAGCTCTACCTTTTTTTATTTATTTTTTCGTCCGTCCGGATTCAGTTCGGTTATTCCGCCATGATTTTTCTTCGCTTTTTGGTTCAGCACAGCGAGCCAAGATTTTGCCTTCGCTTCTTGCTCCTCCCGTTGCGCTTCCAGTTTCTCCTACTTCACGCGCTCCATTATTCACTCCTCGTTCTCGCGCTGAATCTGCTCCTCCCGCGTTCGCTTCTCATGCGCCTGCTTGGCCTTCAATTCCTCCATCACCACGATCAGGGCGTTGAGAGCTTGACTTGCATCTTCATTCGCTCGGAAACTCGCAAATTTCGCGTTTTGTGTTCCTACGTGTCGTCGACGCTTTTTTCCACCACCTCGCTTATCTCGTAGTCTTGCAATTCGTTTTTGCTTCAGCTTTCGCCGTCGATACGCGCGACCTCCTCGTCGTCCTCTTTTTCCCGTTCAACCCATTCTCTTCCTCGCATCTCGCTGAAAAATCCCTGAGCCGTTTTTCTTGCGGAGAATTTGCCAAGCGGATTCGGCGGAATTATTCTTCGGGGGTAAAAAGACGACGTGGACGATATGGCATCTTCGGATTGAGTTCACGCGGTTTTCCGTATTAACAACATGTCGCCGTCTTCGTCTTCGGAGATCATAATTTCGTCTATGCACACGGGTTTGTCGTTGTGTCTTTCAGAGACGTTCCGCGATAAAGGTTCGATGCTCTTCTGTCTTCTCGTTCGCGAGGTCGCGGCTTTTTTGCGCAAGGCCGACGATTACGTCGACGGTTTTCGTCTCTTCGCGGCTCTTCGTAGCTGTCCTTGTCCTCGAGCACCTTTTCGCACTCGGAAATGTTTTCCTCGCTGGCGATTTCGCGCTTCTTTTCGTCGATTCGCCGTCGACGGTTTCGCGCGCCGGAAACGCGAATTCCGGCGAGTTAGGCGGTTTCGCGAGTCTCATTTTCTTCTGGTTCTTTCGAACCCGAAGAATCGTTCCACTCGTAAATAGCGTTTTTTTTTGGGAATCATTTTCCGTCATCTCGTCTCCCTTGGCTCATAAGTTTTGTCCGAATCCGCGTTCTTCGTTGCTGATTTTTTCTTCCTCGAACTCTCAAATTCGACGTCGCTACTGTCATCGATGATCCCGTCGGCAGCATAATAGACGACCTTACACGCGCAAATCCTTCAACTTCTCTCGGTGTCGCAATTAACACTCGTCTCCGAGGGATCCGCGTCCGCGGACGTCGCGTCGGGAACCGACTCCGCGTCCAAATCTCCGTCGTCCGTAACCACCTGGCGAAGAAGGTCGAGAAACAACAAAAAAGTGTTACATTATACACAAAATCGTGAAAATGAAAGAAAGTAGACTATTTTTTACAGACGTAATACAATTTATTAGAAAATTTCAAATTTGCGATTTTTTCCCAGTCGTTTACATTGGAACGTGCGATTGCTCGTCGATGGAACACATAGATAATTGTTTTAAATCTGTGGATGGTGGGTACAACACCCGGTCTTCCGGTAAATGTTTTTTTTTTCTTTAACGTGAGAAACGAAAGGAACCACTCTAGTTGGACCCATGGAGCCTGCGCCCTCAAAAAGACTCCGTGATGGCTGTGCCACGACACCGCGATTCTTCTTCTTCTTTTTCTCAATTTGATTGGGCCCCACCACGACTCCGCGATTCCCTGGAGATTGCCGCTTAGTTGCGGAAGCGCCGTTTCGATGTGGTTTTCCAGGCTTCGGCGCAGTCTTTCGCCGGCAGCGTGCGAAAATACGGCTGAAGAGGAACGTCGATCGCGATTATAATCGTGTCCACCGGATTTATCCGGTGTTTCGGCATCTCCTGGTTGAGATACTGCGAATTCGTTCGTTGAACGCTCTGCTTGTTATCGTTCGCCTCGGACGAGTTCTCGTTTATCGTCAAACGCTTCTTGTTCGCGTTCGCCGCCAGCAGGTCGTTGTTCTCCTTGACGAAGCTGTTCTTGGCGTGTGCCGAGAATATCGTCTCGTCGCCGGAACCCGCGCGTTTGCCCTGCGACGACATGCCCTTGAGGGGCTGCTGGAGTAGATTTTTTTAAAGCTTGCTAATTGTGATGTGCAAGAATTTCGAGATAGAATTATAACTTTCTGTAGTTTCGTTTTCCGTTAATTACCGATGAGAAGCACCTGCTGTTTATCGTTTTATCGACGGACATGCTTCCCGTCCTGTCGGATACAATGGCACCGAAAATCAGCTGCGAAACAGAGAGACTCATCATTTGCCTCAGCACTCATCTCCACGGCGTTCTTCAACGCTAGGAATTTTGAGCTCGCGATTTCCCGGTTGCCATCGTCGGATAATTCGAACGTTTAATTTTTTACGCACGATAATCCATCGCAACATTTTTCAGACACGTGCGATGGAATACACATTTTAAATAATGAAATATTGCGAATTTCGAAAAACGCCTAAGTAACTTTACTCAGGAGACGATTATGTACCAAATCCGAAAGTACGGCAAAACCATTCTGGATCACCCTGTAGATGAAACATTAAATAAAAAAAGCTATGATGTCGGATAATTTGTTGAAGAATTCATTTTATTCTTAATATGCAGAATTGATGATACTATTTTACAATACCAAAAAAGAGTTGCGATACAAAAAAATTAACTACAATATAAAATTACAACACAGGTAAAATGCCGAAACTGAAGCGCAAAAGCGGTTCTATGCGAAGTGCTAATATGAAGATAAGAACGAACAAATCACGAAAAAGCGGTTATCAAGACGATTCCGATTGTGAAAGTGAAGTAAAAAGAAGAAAAAAATTAATACAACAACACAAGAAAAAAAAGAAAGAAAAAAATACAGAACACATGAGATTGATAAGAAAAGATCCTGAATACACAGAAAGAGAAAGAAAAGAAAACACACAACGATTAAATGTAATACGGCAAGATTCTGCATATAGAGAAACAGAGAGGGAGCACAACGAAGCACGGATAAGGGTCCAACGACAAGATCCAACATACAAAGAGACGGAAAGAGAGAACAACGAAGCACGGATGAGGGTACAACGGCAAGATCCGGTATACAAAGAGACGGAGAGGGAGCACAACGAAACGCGAATGAGAGTACAACGACAAGATCCGGCATACAAAGAGACGGAGAGGGAGCACAACGAAGCGCGAATGAGAGTTCAACGACAAGATCCGGCATACAAAGAGACGGAGAGGGAGCACAACGAAGCGCGAATGAGAGTACAACGACAAGATCTAGCATACAAAGAAACGGAGAGGGAACACAACGAAGCGCGGATGAGAGTACAACGAAAAGACCCTGTCTACATGGAAACAGAAAACGAAAACAATAAGGAGCGAATGAAAATAATACGACAAGATCGTCGATATACAAAGACAGAATATGAAAAAAATGCAGAAAGGTTGAGAATAAACAGACAATCTAATAGTTTTGCTTCAGATGAAAGGAATATCGAAGCTATGCGAAAAAGAATATTAAGAACTGACGATTTCTTAAGATACAGAGAAAATGTATGTACGAATATCTACAATTTAATGAAGAATGGGGCAAAAAATGATGAGTATTATCAAAACGAGTTACTCATTAATTATATGAAAAACAGAAAAATGGGACCTGACAAGGTGTGCGTGTGTTGTGAAAATTTATTTTTCCCAAAATCAGTAGAAAATTTCTATAGAGATAAATTAGAAGAAAAATTATTAATATATAATGTAAATGTGGAAGAATTTATGAACAAAATAGTGAACAATTCATCAGAATGCATCTGCAAAACGTGTAAGAAAAATATTACATCTGGAATAGTCCCAAAAACAGCCGCCAACTCTAGACTACGATTTCCAGACTTACCAGACGTAATACGCAGTTTAACTGCTGTGGAGGAACGAATGGTGTCACCTTTCGTTCCTTTTATGCAGATAAAAGCATTACAGCCATTTGCAATTAACCCACAATTATCATTGAAAGGGAGCATTGTAAATATTCCTGTAGAAATAAATGAAATGATAAATATTTTACCAAGGAAATTCGATGAGATGTCTACAATACAAATTAAACTAAAGAGACATCTTGAACATAAAACACACTACATGTACGAAACTATTCGACCTTCAAAAGTGTGTGAAGCTTTGGAATACCTTAAGGCTACACCATTATATATTAAAAATAAACTGGAAATAGACCCAGACTTTTTTAATAAGTACATAAAGAATACTGACACTATACTAGATTTCATAGTCGATGATGCAGATAAAGCTGATCATTGCTCAGAAAAAGAAGATGGTTCAGATGTGGAATGTGGTAACAATAAATCAGACGGAGAAGATTCAGATTCGTTTGAACAGAACGATGAAATTTTAATTATTGATAGAAATGAAGAAGTATCAAATAATACTCAAATTATTGCCCCAGGACAGGATAAATTCCCGGTACCTTGGCATTTAGCAGAAAACATTGACGAACTATGTTTCCCAAAAATATTTGGAGGAGAAATACTTGACAAGGACAAGAAATTAACCTACTCACAACGTGTAAAGTTCGAAGCGAGAAATAAAGATAGAAGATCGTGTGATACCACAAGAATTTTGTTCATGGCTAAACAAAAGTTGGAGAGATCTGTTATGTCAAACATCAATATCTGTTTGAGACGTGTAAAAAATACTCATCAACTAACAGTTGATAAGGTTAAGGATACAACATTCATAAATGATTCTATACGTCACGATGACGGTTTTAAGTTTTTAAAACAAATACGATCTTCACCATCTTATTGGGAAAGTAAAAAAAAACATTTATTAAGTATGATTCGACAGTGTGGAATTCCGACACTATTTATAACGATGTCAGCATGTGAAATGAAAAACCCAGATTTGCTGAAAATATTATACAAGTTACAATATAACAAAGATATCAGCATAGGAAATGCTATAAAATTAGATGCAACGGAAAAGTCAAAATTAGTTCGAGATGATCCAGTAACGTGCGTCAGATACATTGAAGAAAGATTCAATCAAATTATGAATATATTGGGAAACAAATACGGTGTATTCGGAAATAACTACGTTGTTGATTACTTTCAAAGGCGCGAATTTCAAGCTAGAGGATCTGTACACACGCATAACCTTGTGTACTGCAATAATGCTCCAATTTACAACGAAGATGATTCCAATTCAGTTGAATCATTGATCGAATGGATAGACAAATTCATTTCGTGTGAAAACGATAAAAATAATCCTTTGATACATTTACAAATGCATAGACACACGCATACGTGCTATAAAGGAAAGAAGAATAAATCCATATGTCGGTTTAATATACCAATGTATGTGATGAGAAATACAATGATTCTCAAGCCAATGGATAATGAAAATAAAGTACAAGATAATAAAGAAAAATTAAGAAAAATAAACGAACTAATGCAAGAATTTTTTGAGAGCAACGAAGTAATAAGTTACGACGACATTTTGGATCGTCTACAAATGACTGAAACAGATTACATCGACGCAATCAGAAGTTCTTTGTCGCGAACAAAAATATTATTAAAGAGAAGAAGCAATGAAGTTGCAATCAACGCTTATAATAAGACTATACTGACGCTCCTGGAAGCAAATATGGATATACAATTTGTTCTTGACCCGTATAGCTGTGCTTCTTATATGATAAATTACGTTACAAAAATCGACGCAGGATTATCAAGGCTGTTGCGAGAAGCTGCTGCAGATTTACGACATGGTAATCTAAGCATTAGACAGAAATTCAGAAAAGTTGCTAACGTTTTTATAAATGGCAACACACTGTCTGCACAAGAGGCTGTATATCACGTTTTAGGATTGCCACTTTCCCTCTGCAGTAGACAAACAATTTACATTAACACGGTCCCTCAAAACGAACGCGTGCACATGTTAAAAAATCGTACAGAATTAGAACACATGAACAACGATTCTGTAGACGTATACTACAAAAATATAATTGAGAAATATCAAGAGAGAAATAATCAGTTAGAAGATGTTTGTCTTGCAGACTTTGCAGCAAACTATGAGCAAAGAAAACAAGAAAATAAGAAAAAACAAGGGTCCGATAGTGATGAAGAAGATTGTGATGACATTACAATACATCAGCGACGAAAAACAAAAATTATAAGATATCGCCGTTACAAACTCCAACAAGATCGTCATAATTATTTCAGAGAACAAGTTTTATTGTTTTTACCTTGGAGGAATGAAATAAATGAAGTAGAGAGTAATGATTGTGAAGCGATCTATACAAGAAATATTACAAAAATTGAAGAAAGTAGAAATAAATACTCAATTGTCGGTGATAAAGTTATTGAGGATGCTCTGACGGATGCACAAAATGCTGCTCAAGACGTAGAAAATGAAGAAATAGAATCGTTTATGAGTACGAGAATAAGGAAAGACCAAGAAATAGATATTTTTTGTCAATCTGGCAGTGAACAAGGATCAAATAGAAATAAAGCTCGTATAACTTGTCCGGCGAAGATTAATAAACAAGAAATAATGGAGACTCTCAAGAAGTTAAATGAAAGACAAAAAATAATCGTCATGCACGTATTAAATTGTTTCAAGACTGGCCGTTTACCAATCAGAGTGTACATGAGTGGCTCTGCCGGCGTAGGAAAAAGTATGGTAATAAATTCTCTTTATCAATTGTTATCAAATTACTTTGATGAAGAACCAGGTGAAAAAAACAATGGAGTAAAAATATTGCTGTGCGCACCATCGGGAAAAGCAGCATTCTTGATAGGTGGTGTGACATTGCATACGGCATTTGCTTTGCCAATTAATCAATATGGAGGACAAATGCCGGAATTATCAGCAGATATAGCGAATACCATTCGAGAAAGTTTGTTCGAAGTGAAACTATTAATCATTGATGAAATCTCAATGGTTGGTAGTACTATGCTTAGTCGCATTGACACGAGATTACGTCAAATAATGGGTTGCAATAAGAGTTTTGGGGGAGTGTCTGTAATAGTTGTTGGCGACCTATATCAATTGCCACCAGTTATGGATAGTCCTGTATATCTACCATCAAACTCATGTATGCTAAGTGCATTTTCAGAAAATGTACTATGGGATGAATTCCGGTTCTTTGAATTGACGGAAATAATGAGACAAAGAGAAGATAAGTCGTTCATAAATGCTCTTAACAATCTAGCCCGCGGTGTTATGAGTGAGGAAGATATTAAAGTAATACGATCAAGAGAGACAAATGAAGAAGATGTACCAACAAATGCAATAAGATTATATACTGAAAATCGATTGGTTGATATTTATAACAAGAAAAGAATTGACAGTGCAAATGGCGTATCGTACGAATCAAAGGCAAAAGATTCTGTCTTAGGATCAGTTAGCAGCAAATTAAGAAACAAGTTGTTAACATCCTTAAAAAATCGAAAAAGAACCGAATGTGGTGGCTTACCATACACAGTGACTTTCAAAATTGGAATAAACTACATGATAACATCAAATATTGATGTTGAAGATGGTCTCGTTAATGGAGCATGTGGAAAATTAAAACATATAACTTTTTTAACGGGAACTAAGCAGCCAATTCGAATATGGTTAGATTTCAATAATGAAAGTGTGGGAATAAAGCAACGACGTCCTTACTTAATGTACATAAAAGAGAATTCCATTGATGAATGTTTAATTCCAATTTCCCCCATTTCGATAGTAATTAATGTTAATGAGAGACAAGGATATCAAACAGTCAGACAACAATTTCCTATAACTCCTGCTGAAGCTTTAACTATTCACAAAAGTCAAGGACAGACTTATAAAAACGTTTGTTTCGATGTAAGAAATTGTACAAGATTGACAAGATCGATGCTTTACGTAGCGCTTAGCAGAGTCACAACATTATCAGGACTATTCATTTTGGGCACATTCACGGCACCGAAGAAACCATCACCAGACAATAATTTGGAAGTAGAGATGAGTCGACTGAGAAGAGAAAAAATGCTAAAACTGTCATACACACAAGAAATAGACGGAAACGGTCTAAAAATTATATATCAAAATGTTAGATCTTTAACGAAAAATATTAGTCACATAGCTTGTGACAGATGGTATAGACAAGCTGATGTATTGATATTTTCAGAATCTCAATCAATATCTTCCGATACTTTCATATTAGAAGGATTTGAAATAGCTTTCAGAACTGACCCTCCTAATCATCGATCGTCAAAAGGAATAATATGTTTTATAAAAAAGGAAATTGATTACAAAATCAACAAACACATACAAAAAGATATAACTACTGTTAATGGACAACATCATCATATTGATTTAATACATTTCAATATACAAGAATTACAAATAATCACTGGATACAAGTCACCAACAGTAAATAGATTCACGTTTCAAAACGAACTAAATAGTATGCTAAGTAACATCATAGGAGGAAAAAAATTTTTTATTGGAGACTTTAATTACGACACGTACAAAGAAAATGGGTTTTTAGAAAACTATTTGAATAAGTTAAATTTCAAACGTGCAATTCAAGCAGAAATTTCAACAACAAATTTCAATACACAGATTGATGTAATATTTGTGAACAATGAAATGAATGGTTACACAACTGGAGTTTATGAAACATATTTTCCTGATCATAAACCAATATTCATCGGATTAACATCAGAAGTGGAAGTAACAGATCACATTAATCGCGTGTCATCTTTAGAGACAAATGAACTACAATCACAATATCTCGAAGAAAAACAAGAAGTATCAGAAACAGATTCAAGAAAAATTGAAATTAATCGCGAAGAAAATATAGAAAATATTATCGAAGAAGATCATACAAAGCAGAAAAATAGTAGGAAAGAACAAACAGAAGAGGAGAATATCTTAGAAATCGATTCGTGGTTGGATGATAGACCGATCATTTCTATCATGAATATAATACAAAATAACACTGAATTCAATCCTGGGAATATAATTGTTCATCAATGGCTTATTTGGGTTGAACCTATTTTCACTAAGGATCTTCAGATTTTGGGAGGAAATGAAAGCATGCATTGGCGATGTTTTTATTTTGATGAATGCAAACTTCATATATATGACAGCTTGTATTTTGAAAATATAACATATGAAAATCTTGAAGAAACACAAAAAAAATTCATAAATAAACGGTATCCTAGTCTGACAACAACAAATATTATTTTTGAAAAAGTGACTAAACAACCAGATAATAACTCATGTGGGGTCTATGCAGCAGCATTTGCAACATCAGTAGCACTTGGTAACAATCCTTCAGATATAAGATATAGCAAAAATGCTAAACTGATGCGTGAACATTTAATGAAAATAATAAATGAAAATAGACTAATACCGTTTCCTGAAGAACGTTAAACTATAAACGAAAACACGAAACAAATGCAAGACGTCAAGATATGACAGGACCTGCAGTCGTTGCAGCAACGAGTTAGAATACTTGCAGTTTTTGCAACAACATGTTACAGAACCTCCAATTATTGCAGTAACGAGTTAGAAGACCTGCAGTTTTTACAACAAGTTAAAATACCTGCAGTTTTTGCAGCAACGAATTAGAAGACCTGCAATTGTTGCAGCAACGAATTAGAAGACCTGCAATTGTTGCAGCAACGAATTAGAATACCTGCAGGTTTTGCAGCAACGAGTTACAGAACCTCCAATTATTGCAGTAACGAGTTAGAATACCTGCAGTTTTTGCAGCAACGAGTTAGAAGACCTGCAATTGTTGCAGCAACGAATTATAATACCTGCAGTGGTTGCAACAACGAATTAGAATACCTGCAGTTGTTGCAGCAAGAAATTAAAAAACCTGCCGTTGTTGCAGAAATAAATTAGAAAACCTGCAATTATAGCAGCACCATTGCAGTTTTGCAACACAAAATATTAATAACTTATGATAAACAATGTTGTTGAACAAGCACCATATATCGTGATAAACAATAAAAATTTGATTAAATTATTATCCAGGTTGTGAGAGGCAAGGGGACTCACAATAAACAAGCACCCCACTAATACTATCTGTAACGTGTTGAAATTATTAAATTTAGGATTTTTAAATATTTATTATTTTTTTA